>CAWVNZ010002805.1:0-63996 GCA_963930735.1 Dioctria linearis | reverse complement strand
CAATAGATTTCCGCCACTTTTTAATAAAAACAATTATTCTGTTATTGTAAATATTACTAAAATTGTTATCCTCCGTTCTACAAAAATCCCTATTTACAATATTGGGGATATCCTTTTAAAGTGTCCTTTTCTGAATTCTCCCATTGACACATTGTTGCCGAAATTTTAAATTTGGATGCTTTTCTCAATGTCATTTAATAATTTATCTCAATTTAAATAAATTCAGTTACTCATTTTTCTAAAAGACTTCGAACTTCTCTACTATTTTTTTTTTGCATAAACGAATAACCGACGCTATTTAACTAGAATGCAAAGTAATAAGGCTCAGCGTAAGCGACGCTATTTTATGATGCTTATGATATGGAGGACACATACCGATGTTACTCGCCTTCGAGCTACATAAGCTTGTACATCCGCGAGGAATTGTGATCTTTAGAACGCAGCACTGCATGATCTACAGTGCAGCCTTGGATGTGATACAACAGTGCAACATTCATCTTTCAGCATCTCTATAGCTGCACTTAGCAGAGAACTGTATTGTTTTAAGCTGCATGATTTGCACGCCGCTCCTGCCGAAGTCCACATGGTCTTTTCTCATATACACGGTGTTTCATAATTGGTGCACATAACTCAAGGTTTTGATAGCTGAGGTGGAGAAAAGCAAAGAATTATAAGGAAAGTTAGCTTTAATTTGAGTATGCACAAGTACGTACCTAAATGCAACCGTTTTTGAGATATTCCCGTTTTTATGACTCACAATTTCATTAATTTTGCTAATTTTGCGTGGAATTTCGTAATAGTAGTCCTCAGAAACAGAATTAATTAAATTATGAATCATAGAAACGGGAATGTCTCAAAGAGGTTGCATGTAGATAGATTATGTATGTACTCAATCAAATTAAAGGTAACATTCCGAGGTTTTTAAATCTTGTAATAAAACTGTATGGTTATTATGCATTTTGGCGGGAAAATGAGTTAAAATTTGAAAACTTTTTCCAATTTTTGGATTTTGCGTCCTACAACTTCCGATGGCTGATTTGGCACCCATTGGAAGGCTAAGACAGTTTGCTATCATCTGAAATGTATGCCACATTGCTGGGGTGTATATCGAGAAAGTTACAGGGTGTAAAGTAGAAGAAGTATTAAAAGTCTTAAGCCCCCTACCATCGAAACGAAGCATCTTATCCCCTCCCCCGCGCTTCACCTTGTAATTTTTTGCTTGCTCCACCACAGCTATTAAGTCCTTGAGTGTGCAACAATTATGAAACACCCTGTATATCTGATCAACGTCGGAAGTGATGCGCCCACTTGTCACTTATTTGACAAACGTAAATGCGCCGCATATGTGTCTACATTTTTCGTTTACACGCATCACCCATTTAAACGATTCTATAATATGCCAATTCATGCACTTGGACAAAGTTTGTTCGAATTGAAATGATTCATTTATATGCATACAAGTGAAGTTGAATAAAAGCATGCAAAAAAAATGTGTCTTTGGTATAAAGCTCAGGAAGAATCCTTGGTAACGCCAGGACAGGAAAAGTTTATTATGTGGGTATCATTCTCGCAACCCACATTGACGACTTTAACTTTCGGGAAATAAGTAAGAAATAAGTCATTTCAATCGTGATTATAATTTGAAAGAGAGATAAAGATATTTACAGAATCATAAAAATTTAATATTGAAGGAGACACAAAATGACGAGAGTTACATGTAGCCAATTCCTTTTAAGTATGTTGTCGAAATTATATTTAAAATCATTTTTTGTTTTTTAAATTTCCATGCCACCACATTCCTTAATAAAGATCTTACCACATAACAAAGTTGAGTCAGTATGCAATATCAGATGGCCAACAATTGTGTAGCCCCATAGGGGATAACTATTATTATATTTGTAAGGTTTTTGTCTGAAGATTTCATATTTGTTGTGAGATTATTACTTTAATAAGTTGCAGGTGTTTGGGTACACAATATCTGTCGAGTTCTGAACCAATGGATATAAGTAGTTTTGAAAAGCGGATCACGCAAAGTGACTTCTTTGAAAAATCCTTCTAATTGAATGTGTTTTCAGTGATTACGAGAGAAATGACACATGTGTGGCGGGTCGTAGGCTTCAGAAAATAGAAGCATATGCAAGACATAATAGTAGCGGTTAAAACGTGCACATGCAACACACTACGACTTTCCGATCATTCCCTAACTTTCATCCACACCAACCATATGTTACCAATTACCATGCATATTCATTCCGAATACCCCCCTTCGTCCGCCAGAACTCTCATTCATAACAGTAATTCTCTTTTTCACATCTTATTAAAAGGCAGGCATTATCCTTGCAATATGAAAATCTACAAAAATGGCGAGCTTATGACAACAACTAAAATACAGATCGCAAGCGAGACCGATACTCCCACCTATCTAGAAACAGCTTTAGAAAGTATGCATGTTCTAGCAGGGGATGTAAATTAATTGTAAAAACGCCAGGTTGTGCTCAGCGTTGTTGTAAAAATGCTGGCTTTGTTGTTACAAAGCTACTGCCATTAATTCAGCGTCTCTGTGGTGTGACTATACTACAGTAAATGTGAGTCGAAACTGGTTCCATCCATACCAATCGATTATACGTAACTTTTCGGGCGAGCCGAACTGAAGGTGTATTAAAGAATGTTTGAGTAGAAAGACAATTCATCCAACCACTCGATTATAGTTTGCTGGCCGAATTGTTAAAAGGTTATATGTGATGCTGAGTTTTAGAGTTTTTCATTTTGTGAAAGGAGGCAGTACTCCTTTTGCTTCAAACGAGGAGCCACCCCTGGACATAGTGAAACACAAAATGTGAAATAAAGTACCCCTTTTTGAAGGTAAGTTTTAGAGGGTGCTTGTTTTGTGGTATTGAATACTCAGCCTATTCTTATCATGTATACGACAAAAATGGAAAATTATGGCGTTATAATATAGTCCCTTTGCGTTTGCACTACTTGAAAGCATTCCAATACCTTATACACTCCAATTTAGTAAGATGAACTTATTTATACCTCTGATTACAAGTAAATCAATTCCTAATGGATTACTTTCTTTACAACAAAAAAAGCAAAAACAAAAATTTCTTTATGTTCCAACTCACCAAATAGGTATGCCTTAAAAGAAGCCAATTCTTTTGTGTAGCGCATAACCCAAACGCATTAAATTCCTCTTTAAAACTGAAACTTACTTCTGACATATACAGAAGCTCAACAGGCCAAACTTGCACAATGATTTTCATGTTTTTCATTTTGATTTTAAACATTTTCATAAGTGACTCCTCCATTTACGAGAGAATGCACTCGTCTGAGCCTCAGTTTTTTCCAACTTAATCCGTATCTCTTAACAATAGCATCACATTTAAGAATAGCGAGAGTATGGAATTTATGAGGACTGTGAACTTTCCTTCTGGAATTTGGAAGATGAAACCTTTTTGATTATAGAGGGAGAGCAAGCGTACCTAATTTCACTTATTGGTTGTTTCCTACTCGATCTACTAAAGCTGGCGAAAATGATGATTTCTTAATTCCTCTTTATCTCCCTTAAATCAGAGGATGTGGGAATTTATGTAGTTGATAATATAACTGTTTTCAATGTACCTACCTAAAATTTGTTGTATGGATTTCATTATTTGGACCAGGTAAATAATTTCATGATATGCATGTATCGTGTGCAAAAATCCTTGTTTTCCCAACAGAACTAAATGCTACCCAATCCATTTAAATATCTGCCTATCAAAATTCACAGAACTTGCTTACTTTTAGCCAAATCGTGCATATAAATCTCAAGGCCATCTGCGAGCTGTGCAACAGATTGAATTTTATTTCGTCAGAAAAAGTTGCAATTTTCATTTCGTCCTTCCTGTGCATGTGATTAAATAGGAAATTCAATCTGACTTTCCTATGGCGCGCTGCTAGTGGTGCGCTCTTGGATTCTCCTTTAGGCCATTTGAAACGCCCAGATTTCGATATAAGTTGCTGAATGCTTCTCTTTGAAATGAGAATATTGTTTTTTGTATTTGATGCATTCCGTGATGTAACGCGACTTCTTTTCAAATTGTCACGGTGGCATCGAATGTCATGTTCCTAAGCATACCTAAGCATCGCAGATTGTAGCTCCTTCGAAGAGTTACAGCTTGAGTACATCAATTACGTATTTCTTGTAATATGCACTTCACTCTCATAATATCATTTGAATTTCACAATTTATTGTGCTGCCTATATTCTTTTTCCTAACTTTTTTTTATAAACACATGACAGATGACGTGCCACATTTGTCATTAAGGAATTACTGAATATTTCGCTATGAATTTCAGAGATGAAATATTGCCATCCAAATATCAATTGGGTAATTAACAATATTGTGTACTCGAATTGCGGTGGCGAGTTTCAAACGAACCGCAGTTTGGTTCAGGCGAGGGCATCATGTGAAATGTTATCATGTATAATTCGAAGTGGAACTCAATTCAACACTTAAAGAGGTACATTTAATTATCAAATCTTCCATGTGTGAATTGAAACGCTTTTAATGAGATTGCAAATGAAAATAACCCTCTGCATGTCATTTAGTAATGTTCATTAATTTCCGAAGCTCGGAAGTATTGATTTGTATATTTGTGGACAATTTGTACTTCCATTTATAGTTGGTATATTGTGTTCAATTTTATGTTGACTAGCTGGGTATCTCTTTCCATTGAAAATATCGCAAAATTGTGGGTATGTCTTAGTTCTAGAAAGTAGCCCGTGTTATACATTTTGAGTGCTTGAGAATGCCATTCGGTTTAGCCAATGCGTCGACTTTGTTCCAACGTGCAATCTCAGGTTTTGTAAAAAGAAAAAGAAAAATCTTTACAAAAGAAATTTATCGAAAAAGAGGTCGTTTCGTATCAACAGGAACTGATACTCTTCAGTACGGCTCGGCTGCAGCCTGCTGTAGGCGGCAATGTGAATACAATGCTCAAGATTTCACTCAATTCTCGAGCTGCAGACTTGGCAGCAATGTCGGCCACATATTGATTAAATTCGCTACAAATATATCTCATAGCGGATCTCTGTTTAGATGACGTTTTAATAGCTTTTAGTTTAGGTCTGTTATATAAGGTCTTGGAGTTTGAATGTGGTACTTAATGCACTAACATAAGCTGAATTATTCACAAATATTCAGAAGATTAATTTATAAAATAAAATTGAATATCTTCACAGAGAAATATCAAAATATCATTATAAAACTCAACTAACTCTGCACCTTAATAAGCAAAAGAATAAATATCGAGATAGAATTATCTGCCCCATATTTAGTTTTGAATGCATACATGAGGCTTAGGAGGTACTTTTTATAATTATTTTTGTCTTGAATTATTAGACCTATAAGAAAGATATATAACAGAAGCCAAATTTTAAGGTATAGAAACAAACGCTAGCGATCCATATCGCTAAAAAAGTATCTCCTGTTGACTTCGAAGACTTGACACCATTTGAAGTTTTTAGGGAAAATACGTTGATGGCTCTAGAGAATATCATGGCAAAAGAAATTTCTGATCACTTAGATCTTATGGATAACTTGTGCCGTTGGTAATCCGAGTAGTTGTGCTACAAGAGCACCAGGCCACCCTTTTTAGCTTCCATGATTTCGCCACAGATGGTGTCACCATCGCTAGGTGGTTTGAGTCCATACTAAATGTGGGGTTGTGTCTTAGCTGTACTGGTTTATGTCTGGGATGTTGGGATACGAGACCACTTTGGGGATACCAGACCACTTTGGGGATACGAGACCACTTTTAGCACTCTCCAGCATAGGGAAATAGCATACGATTTCGATTTTGTTTCTGGAGTTCGCTTATTTTTCAGCTCAGACTCGTAGCCTCTAAGTTGACATTGTGGTGACAAGCTTTAGTTTATGGCCGCGTAAGCGGGATCCGAGCTGTCAGCTGTTTCAGAATGAAACATTTGTAGATCTTAGGAATGAAGCGGGATATTACTGTGCGAGGTGGGAAATGTCCTATCTCAGTAAAAAGAATGTAAAAAGCAAAACAAAAGTGTCTCGTTTTGCATTGTAAAGACCTTAAAAAGTTTTACTCGTTGAATTGTTGGATGTAATAAAGTTTTCTTCAGTAGAAATTTCGTTTAATAAAATTTGCATCTACGGATAGAAAAACAAGTGAAAAAGTTAAAATTGGTCTAAGACCAATTCTTATAATACCCTAGATGAATGCACGTATGAAATTTCGTATCGTCACCCATTTGAGCAATTTTGATTTTTTGCATTGGTTTCTCGCATATATTTCTAGAATGGCTGGTCGGACAGAAAAAATGATTATAACCAATTTTATAGGATTTCTTATTGATGGCTCTAGAGAATATCATGGCAAAAGAAATTTCTGATCACTTTAATCTTATGGATAACTTGTGCCGTTGGTAATCCGAGTAGTTACGCTATAAGAGCACCAGGCCACCCTTTTTAGGTTCCATGATTTCGCCACAGATGGTGCCACCATCGCTAGGTGGTTTAAGTCCATACTAAGTGTGGGTTTGTGTATTGGCTGTATTGGTTTATGTCTGGGATGTTGGGATACGGGACCACTTTAGGGATACGAGACTACTTTTAGCATTCTCCAGCATAGGGAAATAGCATAGGATTTCGATTTTGTTTCTGGAGTTCGCTTATTTTTCAGCTCTGACTCGTAGCCTCTAAGTTGACATTGTGGTGACAAGCTTTAGTTTATGGCGGCGTAAGCGGGATCCGAGCTGTCAGCTGTTTCAGAATGAAACATTTGTAGATCTTAGGAATGAAGCGTGCGAGGTGGGAATGTCCTATCTCAGTAGGCAGTAATTTTAAAATGAAAATGTAAAAAGAAAAACAAAAGTGTCTCGTTTTTAGTTTTGCATTGTAAAAACCTTAAAAAGTTTTACTCGTTGAATTGTTGGATGTAATAAAGTTTTGTTCAGTAGAAATTTTGTTTAATAAAATTTGCATCTACGGATAAAAAAACAAGTAAAAAAGTTAGAATTGGTCTAAGACCAATTCTTATAATACCCTAGATGAATGGTCACCCATTTGAGCAATTTTGATTTTTTGCATTTGTTTCTCGCATATATTTCTAGAATGGCTGGTCGGACACAAAAAATGATTATAACCAATTTTATAGGATTTCTTATTCTGAAGAAGTTTTTGGTACAACAAAAATGTCTAGGATTGATCGTTTTCAAAGTATATGTACAAAACCAAAATTTGTATATGGCAACACCAAGAAGGGATTGCCCGATTTAGTTCGTTTTTAAAATTTTATTGGCTATTAGTATGAAAACACAATGTACCAAATTTCAGCTTTCTATGTGGACGTGTTCTCAGGTAGTGTCCAAATATATCGTGGACAACGAAATTTTTGTATGGCAACCCCACGAAGGAGTTGCCCGATTTGTCTCATTTTCGAACTTAATTTTACTTTTTTTTTAATGTCTGTGTACAAAATTTCAGCTTTCTAAGTGAACGCGTTCTCGAGTTATCGTGCGCACGGACGGGCGGACGGACGGACATGCAAAAATCAAAATAATTTTTAATTTTATGCGGGGGTGTCCAATCCATTTAGCTCTACCATCATTATTTCTGTCCATTACAAACGGAATGGCAAACTTAGTATACCTTATAGATTTCATCTAGGGTATAAAAAGGTTTTACTCGTTGAATTGTTGGATGTAATAAAGTTTTGTTCAGTAGAAATTTTTTTTAATAAAATTTTCATCTACGGATAACCAAAAAGTTTTACTCCTTGAATTGTTTGAGAGGTTAATAGACATAGTGCCTAGCCTGGACACCCAGAGAGGTGCCCCCCGACAAAGGTTTCCGCATATCGTATTCGTCCAGACGACAGCACCCAAGTAACTAAAACATCAACATTTTTCATCTCGTGTTTTGGGGATACGAGATCACCTCATCCACAGATGGCAGCACCGTCGCTAGGTGGCTTGAGTCCCTAATGTGGGTTTGTGTATTGATGGTACGGGTTTATGCCTTGGATGAACCATTGGCTCTTGAATGTACTGGATCCACCATCGGCTTTTGACTGTACTGGATTATGTCTTAGATGCACCATTGGGTCTTGGATGCACCATTGTGAGTTTACCTGAGCTGCATTTGCCGATACTAGCAGCATGCCTTGGTTTTGCTGTTTTCTTTTATTAGAGTGGAAGTTTTCGATATCAGCATGACCTCGTGATGTCGCCTTGGTTCTGCTGTTTTCTTGCCTGAAAATTTCTTAGCGGAGAAGATGTAGATATCAGCATGACGTCACCTTGGTTTTGCTGTTTTCTTACTTGAAGATTTCTTAACAAGGAAATTGTAGATATCAGGGTGACGTCGCATTGATTTTGCTGGTCGATACTAGCAGCATGCCTTCGTTTTGCTGTTTTCTTTTATTAGAGTGAAAGTTTTAGATATCAGCATGATCTCGTGATGCCGCCTTGGTTCTGCTGTTTTCTTGCTTGAAGATTTCTTAGCTGGAGAAGTTGTAGATATCTTCGTGACGTCACCTCGGTTTTGCCGTTTTCTTACTTGAAGATTTCTTAGCTAGGAAACTGTAGAAATCAGCATGACATCACCTTGATTTTTTTTGCTGTTTTGAAATCGCCTTGGTTTTTTTTATGTTTTCTGATATCACCTTGGTTTTACGGAGGGGAAGTTGTAGATATCGATCATGATGCTACAAAATTGTAAATAAAAAAATAATAAGTACTTAGATTTATTGTTGTTTTCTAGAGAAAAAGGATATATGTAGAATGATGAAATAAAACAATATAATGATAGAAAACTATTTACTTTTTATTTATTGTTATTACTATTATTTATTATTATTATTATAATTATTATTATTACTGTTCTTAATTTAATATTCAAAATGTTCGATATAGACATTACACTTCTGCAGGAGACGAATTTCACTCAAGACACTTATACACAGCTTGAGCGCTATGCTTATCTACACACTGGCTATGCAATGTTTGCCACACCTGCGCCTCGCCGAGGCTCAGGGGTGGCAATCATTGTATCCAACAAATTCACACTATCGTCTCCTGTCTATACAGATATCTTCCCAGCCTTCGCTTCTTCCTTGGATTTTGTCGTTCAAGACAAACATATCTAGGTAGTAAACGTGTACCTTCCTCATGACTAGGACATTACAAGACAAGTTCTTGATAGTGTTCAGTCCTGTCTGGTGAATTTTAGCGGCGAAACTGTCCTCGGAGGTGATTTCAACTGCACTCTGAATCCCTCAATGGATCGGCACTCTGGAGTTGAGTTCAACTCTGTCAATGCTACTCGATTGAGGAATTTTGTCGGTGTTTTCAGACTCGTGGATATCTATCGTTGGATGCATCCTACGACTAGATCATACACGAGGGTCTCGCGAAATATCCATGGAAGTCTCGCAGGCTCCAGAATTGATAGACTTTACGTCTCAACTGGAATACTAGAACATTTCGTTGGTGTCACTCATGAAGTGTGTTCCGTTAGCGATCATCTTCTTGTAGTGGCGACCAGCACTCTAGTTGAAAGAAGAACTGCATATTGGATATTCAACAACTATTTGTTGAATTCCGAGCAGTTCATCAATGAGTTCACTGAATTCTGGCACGATTGGCAAGAGAGGAAAGTTGACTTCCCCTTTCTTAGTCAATGGTGGGATGTTGGAAAGCTCCAGATTCGGTCTTTTATCGAGACGAGTTTTAATCGAAGTGGCTATCAAGCTTCTAGCTTGTCGGCCGAGGTCTCTCGGGTGGCAGCTCTTCTCCCAACTCAGCCGGGGTTGATTCTTTATATCAATGGAATAAAGGAACGCTTGGCGACACAGACTTACAAGCACAGCTTGGAGTTTGTACTGCGCGGCCAATCGCGCTGGCTGAGAGAAGGCGATTCTCCAACCGAGTACTTTTTTCAGGCGACTAGACGTCGTACTGCTTCTTGTGAGGTCGAATCGATAATTGATGAATCTGGACAAGTCCTCAACGGACAACAGCTATCAGAATATATTCGAGACTACTACAGTAGTCTCTACTCTGAATCGACGTCGACAACATCCTCGACCACTCATGAATTCCTTGAGAATATTCCCACTTTCTCTGAAGACAGTAAGGAGCTCCTGGATACAGTAATCACATTGGAGGATATGATTGCTGCGACAAAGGATCTAAGGCGACACACTTCACCTGGTTATGACGGCTTGACTCCAGATATCTTCATACGTTTCAGGGATTTATTAATTCCTGACTTTTGGAAGTCTTCAATTCGGCGGTTGAGACGCATTCAGACTTTCCTTCTAGTTGGAGGAGATCTGTTATGCGCTTGATTCCAAAGAAGGGAGATTTGCAGAGGATGGGAAACTGGAGGCCAGTAACCCTATGCAATGTAGACTACAAAATCGTCTGCAAAGCATTGGGGGCGATACTCCGCTCAGTGATTGCTTCGGTAATACACCCGGAACAGTCCTATTGTGTGCCTGGTCGTAGTATCTACGACAACATCGCGGTAGCCAAGAATTTGTTTGCCTACCATGAGCAGACAGGTACACAAATGGCCATGATTTCACTTGACCAGCAAAAGGCTTTTGATAGTGTCTCGCACGAGTATCTCTTGACTGCTCTCGAAGCATTTGGGTTTCCGCCCAGGTGGCTCGATATCGTCGGGAAACTGTATAGAGATTCAGCGATTTTGATTAAGCATCAAGGACAAGTTCTGGCTCCTATCTCGTTTCATCGAGGTATCAGACAGGGCTGTCCATTGTCAGGTATGCTTTATGATCTTTCGTTGGAGCCGCTACTGGTGAATCTTCGTCGAATGCTCGGACAGTATGCGGTTCGTCTACCATATACCAATGTGAGGCCTCTTATGTTGGCGTATGCGGATGATCTGTCTATTTTCGTGACAGGAGATGAAGCTTTTCCGGTCGCTCGTGCTGTTTTCGAACAGTTCGAACGTATAGCGGGCGCTAAAATCAACCTCAGTAAGAGTCAAGGCTTGTGGAGTGGAAGGTGGAGAGATCGTACAGATACTCCACTGAACATCCAATGGACTAAAACTTGCCTGAAGTATTTAGGTGTGTATATCGGACGCGAGAGTAAATCAAATAATAGCCGCATCGCTCTTGAGAAACTCTCTAGAGCTGTAAACTCATGGCGTAGTCGACTGTTTCCATTATCCTTAATGGGTAGGTCAGTCGTGATAAACTATTTGATTACCTCGTCCATCGTTCATCTGCTAAAGTCTAAGACGTTTGATGAAGGCTTCGTAGGTCTTCTTCAAGCAAAAGCGATAGACGCCTTTTGGTGCGGAAACGATGGGTTGCTGAAAGCACGCTCTGTCTGCCAGTCAAGATAGGTGGATTAGGTCTCACTAACTTGGTTGTGAAATCAGGGTGTCTCCAAGTGCGTGCATTCCAAACAGTGTTTTGCCAGAGAGACAGCTTGATTTCTCAACTGTGGGTGAATGTACTGGGAGGGATCGGCATAGGGGAGTATTACTACCTACTCTCTGTTCGACCACCTTATCCTCGTGACTGGCCACAGGATCTAATCTCAACGACTCAGACCTGGGGCAGAATCAGGAGAGCATTTCACCTTCAGTGGAATGCTCTAAGGTACACGCAATTCGCGTCGATTCCAATCAGGTTTAATCCTGAATTAATGGATTCAGTGTTCAGTAATGCTCGGGGTTTTGAAGCTGACACGCATACACTGACGGTTCTCGGAGATATTATTGATATCTCTGGAAACTGTCGAATAAACACTAACACTGCACAAGTACTCGACCTGGCTGCTTCTGCGCGGGAGAGATTTCGCCAACTTGGGACCAGTGACCCTGGCACTAAGTTGGAAGATGCTTTCGTTCTGAAGAGCCCACCACACACACCTTTCAGCACACTTACAACACGTGTACTCCGTGACGTGCTTATTTCAATAAGACCTCCGGAGTATACAGGATACAACAGATGGCGAACACACCTCGGGGTGAATATGGGCGTGATGGGAGGGATAACTTGCAGAGTAGTCTACAGTTATCCTTCTAATTACAAAGATGCTGATGTAGCATTCAAATTGCTGCATCACAATCTTGTGCATCCTAATCAGTTGTCACATATTGACCGCCGAGTTCAGAGGATTTGCACAGTTTGTGCTGGTGAAGGCACCCTGTTTCACAGGTTTTTCACTTGTCCGGCTTTGCAGGGTCTAATGGATCTCGTGCGCGGTATGTGTCAGTTGATCCACCCGAATTTCGGCATTACTAGGACATCGTTTCTATGGGGACCAAGGGTCTGTAGTCGAGTGAATTGTTTGATTAGCTTTGTGTTGACACTGGCCAAATCTACAATTCACCTGTACTACATGAGAGTCAAAGATGGGAATCAGAACACTGACCCACAACACCACGCACACGCACTTAAGCGCCACTTTGTTGACAGGTTGAAGAGACGTTTACGTCTTGAATATCTGGCAACGAACGCAGACACATTCAACTGCACATGGCAACCACTATCGTCGGTGCAGGACGGAGCTCTTGTATTTCGCTGGTGATAGCAGGCCACAGCATTTGCAACACTAGTCCATGGGGCTTCTCCTCGCTTAGGAATCGTTGCAAGTGCTGTGGGAAGGACAAGCTCTCTGTTAGAGATGCTAAGCTGGAGGGATGATGAGAGCAGTTTGTAGTGGTCTATGATACTACAGGCTGCTCTCGCCGGACTCTATAACGGTATCAAATTTTTCGTTCGTTCGACTTCTTATTTTAATTCGGTTTCGGTCTCGGTGCTAAATTGCAAAATTTTTGTTCAAATTCGCTCGTTTAGGTAAAGATATTTATTAGATTATTTTGGAATTTTGGAACTTTTGGAACTGCCACTTACCCAATTGTCAAAATAGGGGCAAGCAAAATTTTTTTATTGTTTTACATATTTTAGGCATTGTTCAAAATTTTTGTATCCGTTTATTGTCTCTTTTGAGAACATAGTGTTCACTTTTTGTCCTTTTACCTATTAGTGTCTAGTTTGTTTTTGTTGTCCCTATTGACTGTTATGTTTGTGTTTTTTAGTTTAGCTAGTGTGTGTTTCATTATACATTGTACAGCCTTTTGCACCTATTTTTAAGGAATTTTGAAAAGAGCCAAAGAGCCAAAAAATAAAGAGCTTATATACATAAAAAAAAATTATTATTACTGTTCTTAATTTAATATAATATTATAATATAATATATATATTATTTCGAGCGTGGCCTTTGGTTTGTTATATACAACACAATATTAAATAATTAATATTTATTACACTTAAATCATATAAAGTTCACAAACATTCATCTAATCAACTCAACTCTAATTATCGCTAGCACTGTACTTTCAATTATTGCAATCTAATTACACACTATCGCTTCTTAACACTGCAACGTCCAAAACAAGACTCTTTTTCTGGCGATGACAACTGTTATATTTATACCCTAGAAACTCTCCGGATTATTCTGGAGTGTTCTATTTCAAAAGCTTCTTGACTATTCTATTTGTTCTATTCCTGAGTTTCCTGTAGGTTTCATAATCGATTCTCCGAACCTGAAGTCATTTACTCTCCGAACCTGAAGTTGTTTATTGCCAGTAGATGTCACCAGTTGTCGCTTTCTATTGCACGTAACACCGCCCCCTTCTTAAACTTGTTCGTCCCGAACAACAGGTGGTCCACGGTCTTGATGCTTGTAGTATTGACACAAGCGATCCAGATGGACGATTTTTCGTTTGCCTCCTGTACCACGTTGAATCCTGTATACTACGTCATTTATTTTAGTTACTACTGAATACGGTCCCTCCCACTGTTGTTGTGGCTTTGGAGAGCATGCCTTACGTCGGTTCGGGTTGTATAGCCAAACAAGATCACCTTCATTGAATCCTGCTGAATTCGCACGTAAGTCATAGCGTGTCCTCATCCGATGGATACTTACTGCTAATTTCGCCCCCGTGGCCCTTTATACATCAGCTCTCAGTTTCAATGGGGCTCTGACATTACACTTGTACATTTCCTTTCTGCTGCTACGTGGCGGCCCTTTGTAAAAAACGCATACAGTGCATCTGCGACACCACATCTCTACATCCTCCCGGATATGTAGCCAATAAAACTTTTCTCGTATTTTAGAAATTGTTTTATTCACTCCCAAATGTTCTCCAGATGCTCCACGATGCACTTTACCTAGAACCTCGTTGACCTTTGATGCCGGCACGACTATTTGTATTCGGAACGATTTACCGTTAGGTGCTTCCCACTTGCATTTTAATATACCGCATTCAATATGAAGAGAATTCCATTGAGCCCAGTAGCTTTTCACCTTATCACCCATCCTCGAAATATCCTTCCATTCTGGTTTTTCTATGTCTGCTTTCCAAGCAAGAATAGGCGATATGTCCAGATCTTCTCGTTGCGGTGTTTGCAAACTCTCGATGTCCCAACCTGTTGATGGCTCCACAGTTACCAACTGTATAGTAGCTGTTTTCTCATTTCCTTTCTCCCAGCCGTAATGCTTACATTCAGGTTCCCATTGACGTTATACCAAGGCTTCTGCATTTCCATGGATAGGTCCTTTCCTGTGTTGGCTCTCAAAGCCATAAGGTTGGATGCTAGTCTCCCTAAGAATAGTTTGCTCTCTAGTACGCCAATTTGGACATTCTTCTCTCCCTTTCTTTTCTGTTGATTCCTTTCGACGGCGTTTCCTGCAGTCGCTTTGAAGGTGTCCTAATTTATTACAATCCCTGCTGCTCAGCTCGATATCTTTGCAATTCCACTTTCCTCTCTTCATCTAGAGATTCCACTCGTCGGCGTTTTATGCAGCCTCTTTGTAGGTGTCCTGTTCTATTACAATTCCAGCATCGAAGGATACCACGCAAAGGTGAGCTCTGGGATGACTGCATTCTATTACAAGTACATTCGTCCACCGAAATATCTCTCATTCGTACTGCACCCCGCGAAGCTTGTCTGGCGGATTCATACACTAATGCATAGGCTAGTGCTTCTGCTGTTGATTTCTTTCCTACTAGCCTTAATGATTGTTGTAAATTTTGATCTGTAATAGCGTTCACAAATGCCCCCGTCGCCACTTCATTGAGAAAATCCGCATTTACGCTGGAGTATGACAGATGCGCTAATCTTTCTACATCTGCCTGCAGTTGTTGTAGTGATTCGCCATGTTTTTGAATCCTGTTGCGCAACTGTAGGCGATATACTTGCTGCATGTGTTCATCTCCGTAACGTAATTCTATCGCCTGTACTAATGAAGTGTAATTACGTTGATCTTCAATCGGTACAGTTTGTAAGAGTTCTGACGCAGGACCTCGAAGTGCTAACACCAGAGCTATAGCTTTGTCTTCATCATTCCATCCATTTACCTCTGAAGCTGCCTCGAATTGTCTCTTGAAGATATGCCACGAATTTTGTCCATCAAATATGGGAGGTTTCATTCTACCTGCACCGGATATTTCAGTTGCTACGCTTAGAGGCTGACGATGCTTTATTCTTTCCAGATCTGAATTAAAACTGTCAAGCTGCTCGGTGACTTTTTGTTGAGCTTCCGCCACTTCCTGCTCGATTCCTTCAATTTTCAAATTTTGTTCGTCTAATGAGTTTTTCAGGAAAGTCTTCTGTTCCTCCAAACGAGTTTCTAGACAATTCTCCAGAGAGATCTTTTGTTCGTCCAAACGGGTTTCCAGAGATTTCTTTTGTTCCTCAAAATCAATCTTTTGTTTATCAAAACGGGCTTCCATAGATTTCTTTTGTTCGTCCATAGATTTCTTTTGCTCGTCCATAGATTTCTTCTGTTCATCTAAACGTGATTCCAGAGAATTCTTTTGTTCCTCGAGAGAATTCTTTTGATCGTATATAGATTTCTTCTGTTCATCTAAACGTGATTCCAGAGAATTCTTTTGTTCCTCGAGAGAATTCTTTTGTTCGTCCATAGATTTCTTCTGTTCATCTAAACGTGATTCCAGAGAATTCTTTTGTTCCTCGAGAGAATTCTTTTGTTCGTCCATAGATTTCTTCTGTTCATCTAAACGTGATTCCAAAGAATTCTTTTGTTCCTCGAGAGAATTCTTTTGTTCATCAAAACGGGCTTCCATTTTGCTCATTAAAGTACTCAAAAGCTGTTCCATTTTCATCTCAGGCTCTTCTTCAATTTCGGTTCCTTCCAAGTTCTCTTCGAAAACAAATGTCTCAGGATTCTTTCCTTCCGCTATCAAAGCTTGTCTAAGTCGCTCGACTAGAACTTTCTTTGCACCTGTCGTTTGTAATGAGCGGTTCCCTAGCTCCACTTTCAAATCCTGTATTCGAAGCTCCTCCACTTTGCGCCCCATTGCTGTAGTAATTCACTCACAGTTGAATATAATTTACTTTCCAGAACTTTTAAAATTTAACACAATTCCACAAAATTAATCACACTTTTAATTTTTCAAATATATTTCACTTCTGACACCAGTTATTGCGAGCGTGGCCTTTGGTTCGTTATTTAAAACACAATATTAAATAATTAATATATAGGTTCTTTATTACACTTAAATCATATAAAGTTCACAAACATTCATCTAATCAACTCAACTCTAATTATCGCTAACACTGTACGTTCAATTATTGCAATCTAATTACACACTATCTCTTTTTTATTATTTTCCTTTCTTAACACTGCAACCTCTAAAACAAGACCCTTTTTCTGATGACAACTGTTATATTTATGCCCTAGAAACTCTCCGGATGTAGTAGATGTCACCAGTTGTCTCTTTCTATTGCACGTAACAATATATATATTTTTTTAATTTTCACGTTTCTTCTTAGTCTATTTTTCCCTTTTAGTCTTTTCTTCACTTTAAGTCTTGAATGAAGTTTCCAAATTTCCTCAAAACACACATATTTTTTTTTTAATTTCGCCAATTTTTCATCAATTTGGCGAAGCTAATTTTTGTCGGCTTTTGCAACGCGCAGTTTGACCATTTCAGCCTTCATGGTCCTCTTGTTTGCAGAAAATGTCGTTGATAAGTCATTACAGAAGCCTTCGCATCTATAAAGTGACCCTCGCAACATATTCAGCCAATGAATCACCTAGGAGTTATAGCATATTATTATTATTATTATTAATTATTTATAAATTATAATAAAAATATTACTCACAGCTTCGCGACGCTGCTGACTCTGCTGTTGCTGACTCTGCTGCTGCTGACTCTGCTGCTGCTGCTGGCTCTGCTGCTGCTTCTGCCTCTGCTGCTGCT
Organism: Dioctria linearis; assembly: GCA_963930735.1. Classification (NCBI taxonomy): domain Eukaryota; kingdom Metazoa; phylum Arthropoda; class Insecta; order Diptera; family Asilidae; genus Dioctria; species Dioctria linearis. Next base: position 46,709 of record CAWVNZ010002805.1, on the reverse strand, counting down.
GCTGGCTCTGTTGCTGCTGTTAATACTGTTGTTGTTGCTGTTGTTGCTGTATTTGAAAAGAAATTAATTATTAAAAAATATTTTAATGTATTTCAGAGCAACTTACTTCTGACATTTTGACTCTTCGGAAATCGGTTTAAAATGAGCTAAACTCTTTAGATAATTTGAACTTCTTCTATGCATATCTTGCTAAAAAAATAATGCGTTTGCAAAATATTGCAAATATTTCATTTTATAAAGCATCAATATGTAATTTATCATCACACTTCTTGTAAACAAATTCATATAGTTTGCAGCTGCAATACAAACGATTCGAACTCTTATATAAACACTAGATATTATCATAATTAAATTCGGAACAACAGACCAATCCTCTAATCTTTTTTTCGCGTAATTTTGCTATCAGCTCGAGTAGAATAAAGTAAACAAATTTAGGTAATATCAACATTTGATTATTTCAATAAAATCTTTCTACATTCCAACAATCTTTCTATATGTAATTTCATCATCTTAAGAGAATAAAGTAAACTAATTTAGGTAATATCAACACTTGATTTTCAGCTTCTCAATTTATAGTCATTATTCCAAAACAAGTTTAATCCTGCTTAAAGCAAATTTGCAATTATCAGCACATTAAGCTGACTGATTCATGTAATTTGATACCACAAACAGCCCAATTCCAAGAATTTTACTGATCGAAACGTTTCATTGGAATTTGTAAATAAAATTTCACATCCTGTAGTAAACAAATTTAAGCAATATCAGCACATTTATTCTTTTCATGTAAATTGATACCACACTTCCTGTGGGCAGCCAAAAAAAAAGTTTTATTGTTCCAAAAATTTTACCGATCGAAACGTTTCATTGGAATTCACATAAAGTAAACAAATTTTCACATTTTCATGTATGTAAACAATCTCATTTGCAAATTCGACCAGCAGAATAAAGTAATCAAATTAATTGGAATGATTTTTTTTATCGTGTAATTCGATATCAGCTCAGCCTGTAAGCAAGTTCGTTGGAATTCATCCTGTGCAATGTTTATTGTAGCAGCAGTATCATTCATGTTGTTCAAACCGTTGCTATATAAGCGCAAGCAAACTCTTGGGGAGCACCAGTCAATCTAAGTGATTCACAGTGTTAGTGTCTAATAAAAAAATTAAAAATGTCTATCACAGTTGTAAATGAAAGTTTTTCATTAATTAAGAAATTGCGAGAAGATGTGTTGAAGTGTTCAAGTGATGCAAATTTTGTGAATAAAAACAATATTATTGAAGAGTGCTATAGAAACATTCGTAAATATCAAGCAGCATTTCGGAAGATCTTTCGCGCCTTGTCTCGAAACAAACTTCTAAATATAATGGTAGAAAGTATATATGTGAGAGATGTTGGCTCTACTTTCGCTATGCTGAAAAATTAGAATCACACACTCCCGAATGTGAGAAGCAAAATGATTGTAGGGTTATGTTTCCATCAGAAGAAAAGATATGGCTGGAATATAAGAATTATAACCATAAAAATCCAGTCCCGTTTTGTGTCTATGCTGATCTTGAGTCAATATTGAAGCCGATTCAGGGAAACGATCAAAATTACACAGAGAATCCAGGAACATGAAGTTCGCAGCATAGGATTCTACTTCCACTGCAAACATGATGCTAAGCTCTCATATTAGAGAGCATATCGACGTAAGAATTGTTAACAATGGTTTGCATTAGAATTGCAAAAATTGCATCCATAGTTGTACAGGAAAGCTGAACATCAGGCCAATGCAACCCCTGATTAAAAAGGAAAGGCGTTCACATATGGGAAATACTTGCTGCCATATATGTGAAAAAACGTTTGCAGCCGATGAGGAACGAGTTCGGGATCATTGTCACTTAACAGCATTTGAGAAACATAATTCCATTCATTTTTTCATAATTTCTTTTAACAGGAAAATATCGAGGATCAGCGCATAATACATGCAATCTCATGTACAATTGCTCCATAGTGGCAGTAATTTTTCATATTTTATCCGTATATGATGCGCACTTCATTATTAAGGATATAGCTACATCTTTCCCAGGAAAACTTGATCAGTTACCAATAAACAAGGAAAGATATATCTCGATCACCAAGCACACGGAAGGCAGTCATATAAAATTCAGATTCATCGATTCCTTCCGTTTTATGGAAGAATCTTTAAATAAGTTATCATCATTACTGCCGATGGATAAATTAAACACTACAAGATCAGTATGGCAGGGATTGGATGATGACACTATCAAACTTCTTACACGCAAGGGTGTCTTCCCATATGATTTTATTGATGACTGGGATAAATAGGATTTCCGGAACTTGCCAACACAGCAAGCGTTCTACAATAAACTGACTGACAGTGCTATATCTCTTGATAACTAAAATCATGCTGAACAGGTCTGGAAAAATTTGAAATACAAACACTTGGTGAATAATCAGATCTATGCCTTAAGACTGATGTTCTCCTATTGGCCGATGTGTTTGAGAACATTTTCGACAAGTGTGCATGAAGACATACAATTTAGATCCAGCACATTATTGCACCATGCCAGGTCTGACATGGGATGCTATACTAAAATACACCAATGTGAAATTAGAGCTGATAACCGACGTAGATATACTGCTATTCATAGAGAGAGGCATTCGAGGCGGTATAAGTCAATGCTCGAACAGGTATAATATAGTATAGTATAGTAATAAATATATGGATGATTTTAAGCCTGAGGAGAAAGAGAAATACCTGATGTATTATGATGTTAACAACCTTTATGGATGCGCTATGTCACAGCATTTACCAACCGGAGGATTCAAATGGGCTGATGTTCCCAATATTAACGTTTCCGAAATTCCTGATGATTCTCCAACTGGATACATATTCGAAGTCGGCTTGGATTATCCTCAACATATGCATGATAGGCATAAGGACTTACCGTTTTGCTCTGAGCATGCAGCACCTCCTGGAGCAAAATTAGAAAAGCTTTTGACAACATTACATCCAAAAAGTAAATATATTATACTCTACCGAAATTTGAAGCAATGCTTATCACATGGACTTATCCTGAAAAAAGTGCACCGGGTTCTTCAATTCGACCAATCAGCTTGGCTTAATCCAAATATTGTGTTAAATACTACCAAATAGCGATCATGAGAAGGACAGCTATAAGAAGATGAATAATGCAGCTTTTGGTAAGACCATGGAAAATGTGCGCAAGTATAGCGATATCAAGCTTTGCGTAAAGTGGGAAGGTCGCTATGGTGAAAAAGCTCGGATTGCGACACCCAACTTCCACAGTGCAACGATATTTGATGAGAATTTAGTTGCTGTGGAATTAAGGCGACTCAAAATCTTATTCAATAAGCCTCTCTATATGGGAATGGCAGTTATGGAAATTTCAAAGATATGCCTCTACGATTTCCATTACAGTTTTATGCAGCGTCAATTTGGAGATAAACGTAAAGTCATGTATACAGATACAGATTCTCTAATATATGAACTTGAAGAGAAAAATTCATATGAGTTTATGGCTGAAAATATAAACAAATTTGATACAAGTGATTACCCAGAAGATAACCAGTTCAATTTACCGCTCATGAATAAAAAGATTCCTGGTCTAATGAAAGATGAGCTGAATGAGAAAATCATGAGCGGATTTGTAGGCTTGCGCTCGAAGATGTACAGTCTGCGTATAAACGATGATAAAACTATAAAGAAAGCAAAAGGGGTAAAGGCTAATGTAGTCCAGAAGCATATCAATTTCGAAGACTACGTCGAATGCTTGAATAACAAGCGAATATTAACTGCTAATCACGAGCTCCATACGATCCCATAACCATAGCGTGTACACTGTCATTCAAAAGTAGATCCCATCGAGTCCTTTTGATAATAAACGACATATTATGAGCGGAACGATGGATACTCTACCATGGGGGGCATTACTCCATTTCATCAGATCAACAAGTGGCAACTACAGAAAGAATCTAAGTCTAGTCTAAATAATAAATGTATTATAGTTTTAGTTTTATGTATTAAAGTAATTAGCATTATAAACTGCATGTATAAAGTATTTTAATTAGAAATTTCTTTTAAATTGTTAAATGTTTTTTCAAGAAATTATAAAAATAATCTTGGTTATTAATCCAAGAATTGTGTTTTGATGAAAGTCCGAGCCATTTAACGTAAGCCTTATCTCCACTCTTCTTTAAGATTTTCTCTACGGGATTATTTATTACTGAAGTAAACAGATAGTTTTCAATCTTAGCGATATCATCATTGATATATAGCGTTAAATTTGTCACCTCTATATTAATAGTTTTTTTATTTCTTCAACACTTATTTTAATTTTCTTGTCAACATAGTCTTTAGTAGTAGCATCATCATTTTCAAGCGGTTCACCAAGTCATTTTATACACTTTGAGTTTAGATCGTAGTCTCAGTTTATCGTTAAATTAAATCCAATGCCCCGCTCTCCTTGTTCACCAGCTAGACCCTGAACTCCTTGAAAGCTCTGATAACAGCTTAACAGCTTTCCAAACAGCTTAACAGCTTTCAAAACAGCTCTGATAACAGCTTAACAGCTTTTAAAACAGCTCTGATAACAGCTTAACAGCTTTCCAAATAGTTCTGATAACAGCTTTTCAAACAGCTCTGATAACAGCTTAATAGCTTTTCAAACAGCTCTTATAACAGCTTAACAGCTTATAAACAGCTCTGATAACAGCTTAACAGCTTTTAAACAGCTCTGATAACAGGTAAACAGCTTTCCAAATAGCTCTGGTAACAGTTTAATATCTTTTCAAACAGCTCTGATAACAGCCTAGTAGGCTTTTCAAACAGCTCTGATAACAGGTTAACAGCTTTTAAACAGCTCTGATAACAGCTTAACAACTTTTAAAACAGCTCTGATAACAGCTTAGCAGCTTTTCAAACAGCCCTTCTAACAGCTTAAAAGCTTTTAAACAGCTCTGATAACAGCTTAACAGCTTTCAAAACAGCTCTGATAGCAGTTTAACAGCTTTCAAACAGCTCTGATAACAGCTTTTAAAAACAGCTCTGATAACAGCTTTTAAAACAGCTCTGATAACAGCATAACAGCTTTAAAACAGCTCTGATAACAGCTTAACAGCTTTTAAAGCAGCTCTTATAACAGCTTAACAGCTCTGATAACAGCTTACCAGCTTTTAAGCAGCTCCTAAAACAGCTTAACAGCTTTTCAAACAGCTCTGATAACAGCTTAACAGCTTTTGAAACAGCTCTGATAACAGGTGAACAGCTTTAATCTACTCAGCAAGTCCACAGGGTTCGGTTTGCTTTCGGTTGAGTTACAACTTCGACATATGAATATTTTGCATGTTTCATCCTTTTATAGTACAATGAAGGTATCAAATCCTTTACGGTAGCGTCCCTTGTTTAATGGGCTGTCCTTATCAATCATCAAGAAACCATATTCATCCTTCCAACATGTAGCACAGGCTCTTCGAAATTTAACAAACTTCATGTCTGTATTCACATGATCATTATAGATATGTTTCAAATTCAAGTCAATTTGCACTCTTCTACCAAACCCTTTTAGGGGTTTAGTGATTGGCTTAAAGGTTTCTTCAAGATGAGCTTCTGCTTAAATTCCTCCCATCTTTAGGGCTTCAATGGGTACAATGAAGGAATCAAATCTTTTACAGTAGCGTCCCTTGTACATACCCAGCTGCACACATCCACCCACACCTTAGGTAACGTTTCCTCAGTCACCGAGTAGCCCAGCCCAACATACCACAGGCACTCATACTAAAGTAAATAAATAACATCGAACTCAAGCTGACAGGTATACAGCCGCCGGTATAATTCGCATAGGGTATTTCGCATCATTACTTAAGCCGCACACATTCTACCTAAGCCTTAGTACAGGTAACGTAGCCCATTACAACACACCCCAGGCAATCCTAATCATAGTATCAAATATTGCCACTAAAGCTCTCAGCCAACCTCGAGTACCCAGACACAGGAAAGGGCACTTCAAGGTAAAATTGTAGCCTCCAAGACCAGATCAAACTTAACCAGTAACCTCTACCAATAAATCTTCCCACACCTTCACAAATGTTTAGAGCTACGATCTCCGAGATGAAAATCAGTGAACTCCAGAAACAATATCGTAAACTCATGCTATTTCCCTATGTTGGAGAGTGCTGAAAATGATCTCATATCCCCAAAGTGATCCCGTATCGCCAAGCCCGACATGAACAACATTTGTAGTACCGGCTAATGCCGCTAGGGAATCTTACTCAAGAAATGGACTTTGCACTCGAAAGATACACACCCCCTAAACCCAATAATAATAATAATAATTTGCAGAAAACAGCAAATCAAGGCATGCTGGTAGTTCTGGCTAATGCCGCTAGGTAACCTTACTCTCAAGTAAGGAAACGGCAAATCCGAGGTAACGTCACGAAAATATCTACAACTTCTACAGCTATGAAATCTTCAAGCAAGAAAACCAAGGCGGCATCACGAGATCATGCTGATATCTAAAACTTCCACTCTAATAAAAGAAAACAGCAAAACCAAGGTATGCTGCTAGTACCGACCAGCAAAATCAATGCGACGGTTATCCTAATATCTATAATTTCCTTGCTTAGAAATCTTCTAGTAAGAAAACAGCAAAACCAAGGTGACGTCATGCTGATATCTACATCATCTCCGCTAAGAAATTTATGTGCAACATATTATGTGACGTCATGCAGATATCTACAACTTCTCCAGCTAAAATCAATTAAGAAAACAGCAGAACCAAGGCGACATCACGAGGTCATGCTGATATCTAAAACTTCTACCCTAATAATCTTCAAGTAAGAAAACAGGCGACATCACGTGGTCATGCTGATATCTAAAACTTCCACTCTAATAAAAGAAAACAGCAAAACCAAGGCATGCTGCTAGTATCGGCAAATGCAGCTCAGGCAACCTCACAATGGTACATCCAAGACCCAATGGTGCATCCAACACATAATCGAGTACAGTCAAAAGTCGATGGTGGATCCAGTACAGTCAAGAGCCAATGATGCATCCAAGGCATCAACCAGTACCATCAATACACAAACCCACAGTATGGACTCAAGCCACCTAGCGACGGTGGTGCTATCTGTGGGTTAGGTGATCTCGTATCCCCAAAACTCGAGATGAAAAATGTTGATGTCAACTTAGAGGCTACGAGTCTGCGATGAAGAATAAGCGAACTCCAGAAACAAAATCGAAATCCTATGCTATTTCCCTATGCTGGAGAGTGCTAAAAGTGTTCTCGTATCCCCAAACATAAACCAGTATAGTCAAGACATAAACCCGAATTTAGTATGGACTCAAACCACCTAGAGACGGTGGCACCATTTGTGGCTAAATCCTGGAAGCTAAAAAGGGTGGCCTGGTGCTCTTGTAGCGTAACTACTAATCTGGTTTGCGAATATGTCGTAGCTGTATGACAGCTCAAACAAAAATTACTGTAGGAGGTTAAAGTGGTGTATCTCTCGTTGTTCGTCGGTGTGCCCTAAGGATCAATTTGGAAACCCCTGTCATGTCAAACATATGTTATCAAAGCCAACAACATAGGCATTATGTTGAACGCTCGCATGACTTATTGTGACTATATTCTGTGATGCAATAGGATTGAAGAAAAGTAATAAACTTTTTCCCAAAATTCCATGCATGAAACGTGTTAGATTTTAAAGGAAATCCTTCATTGTTCATCAAAATACGAGCTTTTCTCGAAGAATGTATCTAAAAAAATTATATTATATAATATATCGTTTCCTGTTTTATAACTGACGATGAAATTGGTTAGTCCTCAATGAATCAAAACCATTTATTCTCATCATACAGTGAAAATTACATTAATTACTCTTTACGTATAGAAAGCACATGTAACCCGTTAATACTCTGAAAACAATCCGTAGCATAAGCCCCTACGTGTTTTTAACCAGTTCATTACAAAGGCTTGTAGTATAATGTGGCTACAAGAACCGATAATCTATAAAACCAGTACCCTCACTATATAAAAACGTAAATGAGAACGTTATGGATTTAGGGTAGTGGAATTTGATGGCTCTGATTTATCACGTTGAGCTGCGGGGTTTAGTTTTCACCTCCTTTGTTTCGCTGTTTTTGCACGCAGACTTTAAATTAAATTTCTTTGCTCTTTGATGTGTTATAATGCGTTCGCATTAATAAACTTTTTAATTAAATCACTGGGGAGAATATGCTACCACTCACGCCTCAGGTGGGTTTACGCTAGCTCAGGAGATGGGTGCGGGAAATATTCTGAAAAGGAATATACAAATTGGGCGCCACTTGGTTTTTCGCGTAGGCAGGGTAAACCACGAAACCTATAAATACCTCAACACTGCCGAGTGGTGTGAATTCAAGTTTATTATCCACTAATATTGGTACAAAAGCTTATAGGTAAACTAACGAAGACAATTTAATTTAAATGCCACAGCAATAGAAAATTTCCTTTCAACTTCATACCTTAAGGTCGAAAAATTCTAATTTAATACCATATGATAACACCACCCTCCAGCCGCGTACAGATTAAGTAGGCTTATTGTTTTAATATTACTTAATTATAAATTATTGAACGCAAAAGTACTCAACTTTGATTAACCTCCCTGGCCAGTTCTTCCTTCTCCATGTGTTTTAAAAGAAAACTCAAAAGCAAAATCGCTCCATTCCAGCTCCAGACCCCTTTACTTTAATTTGTTTTTATTTTGTTATTTCTTTATTTTAGTTTTGTTAGTCCAGAATTTCCACTTTCGTCTAAAACTTTTCTTTTTTTGTTTTAAATAATTACCACTATTCGATCTGCCGTCCCTGCTGTCGACCTTCTGTCTTGTACTCTGATCCCCGAGAGACTTGAAACCCCTCCTGCCGTATCGCTATCTCCTTTTCTAGGCCTCCTCTCCAACATTCGAAACTGTTCCTTCCGCTGCGAATGGCTGCGTTCAGTATTTTTTGTGTTTTCGAATATATATAGTGTACGAAAGTTTTTTTTTCTTGTTTTAATGGTTTGTTAATTTTTTAATTTTTTTTTAATTCAAACTTCTTTTACATACTGATGCAACGGATTATGACATTTGAATAGCTTGCCAATAACGACTTGGGCGAATTGCTGGGGCGATTTCTTTACGGCTCTCTTTACTTTCTTTGTCACAACACAAATTTGTTTGTTTGTTTGTTTGTTTGTTTGTTTTTAAATTGTGGAGTGGTCCTTTATTTATTTAGTTATTTATTTATTTATTTAATATTGTTTATTAATTGTTTTAATGTTAGTTATTTATTTATTTATTCTGTATATCTTTTTGTACTATTGGAGGAAATCTGGAGGTCGGTTTTGTAATCCCATTTTAGAATTAAATTACTGGTGTCCGCATTCACACGTGCAAAAAGGAACTTGACGGATATTAATGCGAGATACCTAATTAATACCTTGGAACGTGGCTGAGTGGTGCGTGTTTGTACTCAAAATTATCTTTCTAAATTAACCTTCACAACTACTGAATATTGAGCTACGCTTGCAGTTAACAAAATTTAGTACGCTAACAAAACCGCAAGGAATGCAAATATAGAATTTTGAACACCTACGTTCAAAATTGAATTGAATATCTAATACTACATAATCCATGCATTAAAAGCTAAAAGTTTTATACATAAGCTGATTATGAATACAGAAAAAGGAATGAAATACAATGTAATGATCAAAATAAACTGATCTAGTCTACCTTACTTAATTCAAAGAGATAATCTACTAGTTACAATCTATGTTTCCTCCATTCAGCGGCAATACACGTTCAACAGTAGTAGAACCGGAGAAATAATAATGTATGGTCAGATTTCATAAGTTTGTAGAAATGCCTTTCCGTGTTCACAGTGAGAATTAATTTGATGTTCTGATCCATCGTTTTAGAATTACCATCGAGAATATATGTATATTAATTGAGTGGGTTTGATCCATTAAACCACAGAAAGTATCGACATCAATGGAATTGTAGAATCCGGAGCCCCGTAATAACGAGGACATATAGAAATAGCAAGATGTGTCGTTAGATAAATTGCTGCTAATCCGCTGGTAACTGTACGTCGACCCTCAGTAGGATAATCCGCGTACTATTGGGGGTTATTTCCTTCTCCATGCTCACTGGGGGTCACTGGAAAATAACAAAGTCTCCAGAGTTACTTGCTTAGAAAAACGACAAACACAACATGAAAAGAAACCATCACCGAAGGATTTTGGGAACGTAACGAATAATTTTCTACTTTCGGTAATGTCTTCTGAAAATTCTAAGCGCAAAAATTATGTTAGGATAACTTAGTCAAAATTATAATAAGTATATGGCACGGCACGTATAAATGTAATATAGACTAGAACTGGGAAAACTGTTATAAATTGTCAAAGCCTAATTTTGATAACATCGTGGATAAAAGCCTGTAAAACAGGCCGCCCCTCGAAAAATTCTTTAGCATTATTTTTTAACGGTTTAGTGAAGTCTAACCATTTTTATATTTTATCGTAATGTAGAGCTTTCCAATACAATAAAATATCAAAGATGTCTCGGGCTGTTTGTTTTCCTAGTAGGTATATACCTACGTGAATAATCTGCAAATATAAAAAATTATAAATGCCAATGGGGTTGCCTCATTTATTTCATTTTTGAAGCTACATCTGGAATTGCATTACTTCACCTATTATTTTAAGTCACTGTGTCAGCTCATTCTCCCCCAAATGTATTCAAATATTTGTGAAAATTTGAATTTATGTATGACAACACCACGAATGAGTTACAAAGTGGCCTGCGTACGAAAACAGAGCTAACGTTTTTTTTAAATATTTAAATCTACGCGTTCTAAATCTTTTGTGACAAATTAAATATTTGTGTAATGCACGGAAACCCCGTAATGCCGCTAAATTTTGCCCATCTTCTTTTTCTCCCTTTCCTAAATAATAAAAATCTGTTTAGTCAAAGGCGCATCTGGGGGGGGGCATATTATGTGATCGCTGCATTTTTTATATTTCTGTCTTAACTATATAAAAATAAATAGGATAATAACGTTGTAATCTATAGAATCAATGATTGCAAAAAGCATTCATTTTGATAAAAAACAAGTAAAAAAGATAGAATTGGTATAACACTATTTCTTATGATACCCTAGATTAGATGAATGCCCACATGAAATTTCGTATTGTCAATAACTTTTAATATTATGCGTGGGTGTCCAATCCATTTTGCTCTACCATCATTATTTCGAGGTGTTACAAACGGATTGACAAACTTAGTATACCCTATAGATTTATTCTCTGACCGATTTTAACATGTGTGGGTTCAATTTCCGTCCGGGAAAAATAAAGAAGAAAATAACAAAAAAATCAAACTGTTTTTGACAATTTTACGAATAAAGACAAAAAATGTGAAAGAGCAGATTACATGCAACGAAAGAGAACGGGCAAATGATAAAATCTCGAAAATAAATGAGAATGGAATTTTTGGAATTTACTCTCATATAATATTTCCGCGCTTTTGTGAAGGCCCATTTTTACTGAAATATTGAGAGATGCCACCAAAGCTAGAACCGAAGTTGTTGGCAATGACGAAGAACAATTCCATATGAAATATATCCAGAATTTTATGCCTGCATCTACTCTACAAGAACAAGCAAAACGTTGAAAATCCGGGATAGAGCCTCTTGAACTTCTAATTATTATTCAAAGGTATAACTCTGCTCCATTGTTAAGAATTATTTGAGCCATTAGTGTGGCTAGTTATGAATGTGAACAGAGCTTTTCCAAATTAAAATTAATTAAAAATTATCTTCGTTCCATAATGAATGACTAACGATTGCCAAATCTAGCGATACTCTAACAGATGACATAAATTTTGACAATGGTATTCAAGACTTTTGTAATAAACAATCAAAAATACATAAATATAAACATGCTTACATTTTATCATTATGTGCATACAATCTGTTTAAACAAAAGATAAATTTTTCTTTTTTTTCATTTATTTATTTACATTCAATAATTTTTAGTAACCACCCTTAATTTTGATTGAATTATAAAGGGCGGCAATTTGAGAATCGCCCCAGACGACATAAGCTTAGTTACGCCACTATGTTCAGTGCTATTTTTCTCATTTTCCATGAAAAATATTCTCTGCAGAATATTTACAAAGATTTTTTTTTTAATACTTTTCCCTCTTCTCACAAATTTAAGATCAGTATGTTTTTTCGGGTGTAATGTACAAAAACATTTATTTAATTTATGAATATTGTCTGCTTTACTTAAGAAAAGTTGCTACCAATTTCACTGCTGACTGCTGGTAATAGAAAAATGAATTATATGGCATATGAAAGGCAATCCAGGAGGGTGATTCTGAACTTTTGTCGTACTTTAATGTCAAAATATACGCCTAAATGAATTGAAATTTTCTACTGATTTTTTCGTGTTTTTATCCATTTTTTACATTGATTGAACTGAAAATGACACTTCGCATTACAATTTCAAAATATTATTTCGATTTTAAGCACTTGTATTGCTCTAATTAGATGTAGAATATAAATTTACCACAATATACAATTTTTGTCACCACCTCGGAACCAGTTGACAAATTTGTCGTACTTTTAGGCGTGTTTTCTGTTTTCATTCAAAATTCATTTTAGTTTATTCTGTGGTTGATGAAAAGGATAAATCAAAATGGTGAATATAAAAGTACGACAAATTTGAGGTGAAGTGTTAAAATATGAGACAAAAATATACGTCTAAGCTACGACAAAGTGATCAGAATCACCCCACAGGGGGGTGATTCGTGATTCTGATCTTTTGTTGTACTTTAATGTCAGAATATACGACAAAATGAAATAAACTTTTCCACTACTTTTTTTTGTGTTATTATTCAGCTCAGTGGGGTGATTCTGATCTCTTTGTCGACTATTTAGTCGTGAATTTTGACATATTTTGTCGATTTTTTTCTTTTAACACAGTTCATTTTGTGTCTTCACTATTATATACCACAAATGAAATTTAATGAATTTTCGATGAACAAACGTCAAAAAACACCACTAAATAATCGACAAATTAGTCAACTGCTCCCAGAGGTTGTGACAAAAATTTTACACTGGTAAATGGAAGTTCTACACCTAATTAGAACAATTCAAGTGCTTAAATTCGAAATAATATTTTGAATTTGTAATGAGAAGTGTCTTTTTCTGTTCATTCTGTGTCATGTATGGCTTGCTGAGCTAAATAAAAACACGAAAAAATCAGTAGAAATGTTCATTTCATTTAGTCGATTATTTTGATATTCAAGATCGACAAAACACACAGAATCACCCTACAGGAAGCCTTGAGTTACGATGAATGAAACGAAAATGACACTTCACATATCAAATTCAAGGCATTATTTCTAATTTAAGCACTTACATTTACATCTATTGCTCTAATTAAGTGTAAAATATCCATTTGTCGCAGTATAAATTTTTTGTCTCAATACCGGAGGCAGTTGGCTAATTTGGCGTACTTTTAGGCATGTATTCTGACGTTCATTCATTGCAAATTCAATTTAGTTTATTTTTCAGTTAATGGAAAGGATAAATCAAAATGAATCTGGTGAATATAAAAGTACGACAAATTTGTGGTGAAATATCAGATATGTTACCAAAATATATGCCTAAGCTACGATAAAAGATCAGAATCACCCCCCAGAGCTATAGTTTAATTGTAGTACTAATTGGTCTTAAGACATAGGTTTGAAAAATTTCCAAAAGTTGCAAAAACCGAACATTTGCAACTGAAAAACAAATTTTCTTAAAGGATTACTTCAGTTTTACAAATTCAAAGGATGAATCTATCGGATAGCGTCGGCTTTTATTAATAACTTACTGTATCTGGTTACTTTGTCTGAAAGCATACGGTATTTGTCAATATTTTAAATAGATAACGAACACAGATTTTTTTATATTTGTAATTTTTAACAATGAAGCAACAAGCATATAACGGTCTTAGTAGATAAGCGATGCGGATTCTGGCGCACTTTTTCAAGCCTCCAGGATTTCGCCACAGATGGCGCCACCGTCGCTAAGTGGTTTGAGCCCGTGCTAAATGTAGGTTCGTGCCTTGGTTGTATTGGATTGTGTGTTGGATACACCATTGCGCCTTGGATGCACCATTGTGTCTTGGGTGCACCATTGAGTCTCGACTAGCGGGATTAATCGGTAATACCGGGATGTATCATTTGATCTTGACTGCACCCTAGCGGCATTAGCCGGTACTAACAGCATGCTCCCGTACTACGGTTTTCTTAAGTAGATATGCGTTGCGCCTAAATGTAGGCTTTTGGTTTCATTCTCGACTGCGCCCTAGCGGGATTAATCGGTACTACCGGGATGTGTCCTTTGGTCTTGACTGCGCCCTAGCGGCATTAACAGGTACTACCAGCATGCTCCCGTACTACGGTTTCCTTAAATAGATATGTGGTGCGCCTAAATGTAGGCTTTTGGTTTTGAACTAATATTAGTAATAATTAAAGTTGACGCTAGGAAATTTTTGTTCATGCCAATGGATTCTAGATGGTTGGGGTGGGGGTATTAGGGGGGACGAAATTTTCATCAGAAATCCTCTGCGCGCCATTTCTTGAGTAAGGTACCCTAGCGGTCTTAGCCGGAACTACCAGCATGCCTTGATTTTGCTGTTTTCTTTTATTAGCGGCAGAGTTCTAGATATCGGCATGACGTCATCATGGTTTTGCTGCACCTAAATAAGTTTTCTTAGCAGGGAAGTTGTAGATATCAGCATTATTCGAATTTCACAACATGACATCACCATGAACAGATTCTAGACGATGTCAGTGAGGGTTCTGGGGTATGTGTGTATTGAAAATTCTTATGTTTTATAAACACTTGTTTTTATTTCCAATAAAATTTCTTATTATAAAAGTATTTCTTATAGCACATTGTCCAATATGAACTTGGCAAGATGGCGCATTTGTGTTAATCTCTATTAGTTTTCCACAGTTGTATTCATCTTCGATGTTGATAATGATTTCACCCTCTCCAACTATCTTCTGCACCCAATGAACTTTTTCAGCTCCCTTTACATATACGGTTTTGTTTCGAAGCAGTGGTTCAACTATAGTGTACAGCTTGTGATACGGTATGTAGCCATCATCCCAGCGGAATCCATGAAAATTGTGTTGAAGCCATTTTATTTGTCTCTTTTTTGCTGAAGTCAAATCTTTGTATCTGAACGGTGGTTGAAATATAAAGTGCTGCATCTGGTTTTTATTGTTTAAAATTGCCAGTTCTTTAGTGATAAATTCATTGAGGTTTGTTTTGAATCCTTGGATGTCTACGATGACAGCCATCTTCTGAATTTAATTTTCTAACTTCACTTGTCAGGGGACTGTATTCCACTATTCGATCGTGTAGAAGCAGGCAATATGCTGTTGTATTAGCCGGTATATTTTCAGATGTCTTGAATTCTAGCCTTATGTCAACAGGTCCAGTTTTTATTGTTTCATTTTGATGTGAGCAATCAATGACAGCGATCGGAGCATCGGTTTTGAACTTCTCCCATGTGAGAAACGGCTGATACTGATGACCATAGTATGATTGTGTAAACTTTATATACATCTCATACAGCAATGCGTATCTATTCAAATCAAATTTCAAATTCAAATCATCATAGGGATATGATTCTGAGTTCAAATGAACTGTAACAGCGGTGAGTTTGCAGTGATGAAACTTGCTTTCATCTTTGGTTTTATCGTTCCTTCTATCCGTTTGTAATGCTAAGATGATAAATCGAGGTTTCCCCAGTTGAGTGGAAGTCTTAACTGACCAGGTTTGATGCCTGGACTCCGGTAGTACTGGATACTCATATATGTCCCAGCTGCGGAATGGTATTTGTATCGGGCGACCTCTTCCGATAATTTTAAATAGTTGCAGCTTTTCATCACCGTATACTGTAACATGTGGAATACTCCATTGAAGTTTGGTAATTTCAATTTTCATCACATCAGTGGGTGATATAATGGCATTATCGTCTGTCCTGCTCCGGATCAATATGAGTTCATGTTTGGAATTTATCAGAATTTTCTTGTAATCTTCAGCGAATCCCAATAAATATTTCAGAGGTACACAATAGTTAAACAGTCCATTGGCTGATATAACGGATGAGTATCCTGCTTACATTTGCATTTAGCGATACGTAGTTTTTTAATGTTGTCGCAATCCCAAGATTTCTTGTACACTCTTCAATGTATTATTGTTAGCCTTTATCGCAACCTTTATCCTTCTCCCTTCTTTATCCAAGTATCCTTGTACATATTTTGCTATATCATCAATCTCATAGGATCCAACAGGTATCTCAACAACCTCATTCTCTACATGAACCAGATTATTGCTCACATCAATATTTGGTATAGAGTTGTATGTTTGAAAATCAATTAATCCACAAACATGATCCATTGCTAGCTCCAGCGAAGGAAAGTACTCAGCAGTGAGTAGAGATGAATTTCCCGTGAGAGTAAGTGTTAATGACATGGCGGTTGATAATGAACTGTTACAATTTCAATATAGATACATTTATTTATAGATAATAATTAATGGATATAACAATTATATAAAAACTCTAAACATAAGTGACCGCAAATTACTGCATCATAATTCTGATAAGAATTGTAGTTGTACGTAATATTACTACCCAAGTAGTTTATGAGCTCCCTTGGTGGTTGGAGATTGCCAAAGCTATCTAAGTATTTGATGTTATCATCTTTCTTGCAGTACGCTACCCAGTGTGTACCTGCTCCAGTTGAGATGTCCAAGTTAACAATACCGCTTTCTCGCTTCCATGGCTTCTTAGGTAGATTATCATGCATAAATACTCCTCTGAAGTGCGGTAAGTGTGTGGTATACTTGTGAAGATCCAACTCGTTTAGCGGTCGTTTGGGTAGCGTCTTTAATAGTTTTTTGGTTGAGGTTGTAGATAGAGTCCAAATCTTTTTCTGTACGGCTTCAGGAACAGCCCGTTTCCATCTTTACCAACCGCTATAGTTTCCATTGCTTGATTATGACGTTTGCTTTCTTCCAATTTTGCCCTTGCCGCACTGGTATCATTTACTGCTTTAGCTATGCCTGCTGCACCTCCCGATAGAGCTCCCAATGCTGAAAGCCCAGCAAACAACGGGATGAGGAATGGAAGTGCCCCACTAACCTTTGGTACAAGTATCACTCGTGGAGTTTTAATTAATTTGTTCTTTCTTTTCACAATATTTTTAGCTGCACTAGGAGCTATTTTTGTAGCTTCCATCAAGTCTTTTGGTTTTTTGATTTTTAAAATCTTACGTGCATTTCGTGCTGCTTCTCGGAATGTGGGTTGGCGTTTATTTTTAGCCTTAAGACCAATACCTAGCTCAATTTTAGCCTTCATTGCGTTTGTTATAAGCCAGGCGTTGGCACGTTCACTCAAATTTGCATCCGTATGATTTTGCACGCTGCCAAGCTTTTTCAGCTAATATTTTATCAGCTATAGGTCGATCACTTGTATCTTTATGTCGCGAGTATGCTATATCGTGTTCTTTGTAGGCTGCGTCCAATGGATTAATGCCCGGATCTCCTCTCGCCAATCTTTTTTGTAACTTTGTTCCTGGTCCACAGTACTGGTATCCCGGTAGATGTAATTCTACAAGTAATTTGATGATTGAATTTAATAGTCCTCTGCCCCCTATCAAAGATTTTCTGGAGCGTTTCGATTTGTAATCCGGCATCTTATAAGGTTCCGATGATACTGTTGAAATGTAATATGAACAGGTATACTTATAGGAATCCCGTTAGTCTTCAATATGCGGTTCATTAAACAACAACAAGCTTTTCCTGTTCGAAATGCTGATGTAGCTGTTATGAAGGTGAAAAAGAAGCATGGGCCCCTATTGCCTAATAGTATAAAGAGCATCATTGTTGGACCATCGAATTGTGCAAAAACTAATGTTATGATAAGTTTGCTGGAACATCCCAATGGTTTGAGATATGAAAATATTTACATATATTCCAAATCTTTACATCAACCAAAGTATGAATACTTGAAGCGAGTGATGACTCCCATATCAGGATTGGGGTATTATACATTCTCAAACAACTGCGACGTTCTACCTCCAGAGGAAGCCAAATCACATTCAGTGTTTATTTTCGATGATGTAGCATGTGAAAAGCAAGATAATGTGCGATCCTATTTTTGCATGGGTCGCCACGAAGATATAGACAGCTTCTATCTCTGTCAAACATATACGCATATACCAAAGCACTTAATACGTGACAATGCTAATTTAATCATCTTATTCAAGGAAGATGACTTGAATTTGAAACATTTCTATAATGATCATGTGAACACAGACATGAAGTTTGATAAATTTCGAAGAGCCTGTGCTGAGTGTTGGAAGGATGAATATGGTTTCTTGATGATTGATAAGGATAGCTCATTAAACAAGGGACGCTACCGTAAAGGATTTGATACCTTCATTGTACTATAAAAGGATGAAACATGCGAAATATTCATAAGTCGAAGTTGTAACTCAGCCGAAAGCACACCGAATCCTGTGGAACTGCTGAGTAAATTAAAGCCGTTCACCTGTCATCAGACCTGTTTGAAAAGCTGTTAAGCTGTTATCAGAGCTGTTTGGAAAGCTGTTAAGCTGTTATCAGAGCTGTTTTAAAAGCTGTTAAGCTGTTACCAGAGCTGTTCGGAAAGCTGTTAAGCTGTTATCAGAGCTGTTTGGAAAGCTGTTAAGCTGTTATCAGAGCTGTTTGAAAAGCTGTTAAGCTGTTATCAGAGCTGTTTGGAAAGCTGTTAAGCTGTTATCAGAGCTGTTTTAAAAGCTGTTAAGCTGTTACCAGAGCTGTTTGGAAAGCTGTTTACCTGTTATAAGAGCTGTATGAAAAGCCATTATTCAGTTAATATCGAAGATGAATGAAAATCTATTAAAAGAAATCATCAAGACAAGGAATGCAGTGCGAAGGAAATTTAAAGCTCTAAAGACGGGAAGGATTGAAGCAGAAGCTCAACTTGAAGAAACTTTCAAGCCAATCACCAAACCCTTAAAAGAGTTTGTTACCAGGGTCAAAAACGAGCCACCAGTCAAATTGGAACCAAAAGAAGAAAAAGAAGAAGAAGACAACGAAATTGTGGAACCTTTTACTCCTCCAAAACAAAAATATGTGAAAATGGAGGCTAGTAGCACACCTATAAATTATGGAGATTATTCCTTAACATCTGAAGAAGAATTCGCAACACCCAAACATTCAAGAACATTGACAGGAAGGTCTCCTGTCACCTCCCCCGATACGTGTGGATACATAGTTTCAAACTATTTAAAGCTATTCACTGATAATAGCTCTAAAATTGATCCAACCTGTGGAGTTTACTATGATAACAATGCGTGGAGAATCGGTAATTCAACGTTTGATGTTGATGATGTAGGAAATATTGTTATCAAGGGGAACAGCTATAAAACAACTTTGGGGTTATGTGAGCTGCTATTTATGAAGGATCCTGTAAAAAGTCTATATACTAAAGAGGATTTAACTAATTATGGATCTATTTTGAGAGATACCAATGCATATAAACGTGACTATGCTGAAGATGGATAAATAAAAGGTACTAGAGCGGCTAAGTATAGAGCTATAATCAGTAAACTTATACAGCATAAAGCATGGGACTAATGCGTCTGCCTAAAGAAAACATTGATCACATTTACTGGGATGATCCAAATGAATTAGTGGATAGACTGCGCCTTCTAATGGCATCAAAGCAGGCTGGAAACATCAGTCACAACAATGAAATTGTATCTATCCTGGAGGAGTTTGCGAGAAGCAGATATTATAGTTTAAATACTACTCCATTACCATACTTCTTCACAATCTACAGATGAGCGTTGACAAGTTTGGACTTTTCTCTAAGGATATCTTGGGAAAGCAGGTGAACGTGGACCAACAGGAGCTCAGGGACCAGCCGGTAAACAAGGAATTCAAGTACCAGATGGTAAACGAGGAGCTCAGGGTCCAGCTGGTGAACAAGGGAGCGGGGTATTGGAATTAATTTAACGATAAACGGAGACTACGATCTAAACTCAAAGTGTATAAATCGACTTGGTGAACCCTTTGAAAATGATAACGCTACTACCAAAGACTATGTTGACAAGAAAATTAAAATAAGTGTTGAAGAAATAAAAAAAACTATTAATATAGAGGTGACAAATTTAACGCTATATATCAATGATGAAATCGCGAAGATTGACAACTATCTGTTTACTTCAGTAATAAATAAGAAAGACTTGACACCAAAAGATGGTGTATATGAGTAAAAACTCTTGAGAAATCTGTTTCATTTATAATTACGATGAGTAAGAGACAAGTGGTAAATGAGCTGGATAAACCAGCGAGAAAAAATTTTAAACGACGTCATGTGATTATCAAAGGACTAGGTGACTTGTGGCAGGCAGACTTGGTTGAATTGGATCCCTACAAGTATGTCAACAAGGGTTACCACTATCTGTTGACAGTAATTGATACCTCCTCCAAATATGCATGGTCAATTCCAATTAAAAGAAAAACTGGTGTAGAAGTAAGAGATGCCTCGCAGTCTATATTAAGCGAGGGACGAATACCTAAAAACCTACAGACTGATGATGGAAAGGAATTCTACAACAGCCTCTTTAAAAATCTAATGCCGAAGCATGCAATTAATCATTATGACTCTACGTACAGTTTCCTCAAAACATCAATAGTGGAACGATTTAACCGAACTCTAAAGTATATGATGTGGAAGGAATTCAGCTTTAATGGAACTTATCAGTGGATTGGTATGGTAAAGAAACTGCTCACTGAATACAATTCAAGGATACATCGAACTACAAAAATGAGACCACGTGATATCAACGCCTCCAATGAGAAACAACTGCTTTCAACTGTATACAGTCATATAAAGATTGTTGTTCCAGCAAAGTATAAAGTTGGAGATTTTGTACGCATCAGCAAGTACAAGCATATATTTGAGAAAGGCTATACACCAAACTGGAAAGCTGAGATTTTTAAAATTTTTAAAGTTCAAAACACAAAACCCATCACATATCGGCTGGAAGATTATCAAGGAAATCCAATCACAGGAGGCTTTTATGAATTGGAGCTGCTGAAAGTTAAACACCAAAACCTATATCTCATAGAGAAAATCATAAAGAAGAGTGGAGATAAAGCTTACGTTAAATGGCTCGGATTTTCATCAAAACACAATTCTTGGATTAATAACAAAGATGTTTTATTATATCTTGAAGAAACATTTAACAATTTAAAATAATTATAATACTTTATACATGTAGTTATAATGCAAATTAGTTTAATAAATAAAACTAAAACTATAATACGTTTATTATTTACACTAGACTTGGATACTGTCTGCGGTTGCCACTTGTTGATCTGATGAAATGGAGTAATGCCCCCATGGTAGAGTATCCGTCGTTCAGCTCATAATATGTCGCTTATTATCATAAGGACTCAATGCGATATTCTTTTGACTGGCAGTGTACACGCTATGGTTATGGAATCGTATGGAGCTCTGATGGGCAGTTAATATTCGCTCGATATTCAAGCATTCGACGTAGTCTTCGAAATTGATATGCTTCTGGACTACATTAGCCTTTACTCCTTTCGCTTTTTTTACAGTTTTACCAGCGTTTATACGCAGACTGTACATTTTCGAGCGCAAGCCTACAAATTTGCTCATGATTTTCCCATTCAGCTCATCCTTCATTAGCCCAGGAATCTTTTTATTCATGAGCGGTAAATTGAACTGGTTATCTTCTGGGTAATCACTTGTATCAAATTTGTTTATTTTTTCGGCCATGAACTCATATGCATTTTTCTCTTCAAGTTCATATATTAGAGAATCTGTATCAGTATACATGACTTTACATTTATCTCCATACTCCATACGCTGCATAAAACTGTAGTGAAAATCGTATAGGCATATTTTCAAAATTTCCATAACTGCCATTCCTATATAGAGCGGCTTATTGAATAATATTTTGAGTCGCCTTAATTCCACAGCAACTAAATTCTCATCAAATATCGTTGCACTGTGGAAGTTGGGTGCCGCAATCCGAGCTTTTGAACCATAGCGACCTTCCCACTTCATGCAAAGCTTGATATCGCTATACTTGCGTACATTTTCCATGGTCTTACCAAAAGCTGCATTATTCATCTTCTTATAGCTGTCCTTCTCATGATCGCTTGTAGCCTGCATCCGTTTGGTGGTATTTAAGTCAATATATGGCTTAAGCCAAGCTGATTGGTCGAATTGAAGTACCCGGTGCACTTTTTTCAGGATGAGTCCATGTGATAAGCATTGCTTCAAATTTCGGTAGTACATAACATATTTAGTTTTTGGATGTAATGTTGTCAGAAGCTTTTCTAATTTTGCTCCAGGTGGTGCTGCATGCTCAGAGCAAAACGGTAAGTCCTTATGCTTATCATGCAGATGTTGAGGATAATCCAAGTCGACTTCGAATATGTATCCAGTTGGAGAATCATCAGGAATTTCGGAAACTTCAATATTGGGAACATCAACCCATTTGAATCCTCCGGTTAGTAAATGCTGTGACATGGCCCATACATAAAGGTTATTCACATCGTAATACATCAAATATTTCTCTTTCTCATCAGGCTTAAAATCACCCATATATTTGTTATTGGCTTTACTATATCTGTTCGAACATTGACTTATACCACATCGAATGCCTCTCTCTATGAATAGCAGTATATCTACGTCGGTTATCAGCTCTAATTTCACATTAGTGTATTTTAGCATAGCATCCCATGTTAGGCCTGGCATGGTGTAATAATGTGCTGGATCTAAATTGTATGTCTTCATGCACACTTCTCGAAAGTTCTCAAACACATCGGCCAATAGGAGAACATCAGTCTTAAGGTATAGATCTGAATATTCACCAAGTGTTTGTATTTCAAATTTTTGCCAGACCTCTTCAGCATGATTGTAGTCCTCGGAAGATATAGCACTGTCAGTCAGTTTATTGTAGAACGCTTCCTGTGTTGGCAAGTTCTGGAAATCCAATTTATCCCAGTCATCAATAAAATCATATGGGAAGTTTGATAGTGTCATCATGCAGTCCCTGCCATACTGATCTTGTAATGTTTAATTTATCCATCGGCAGCAATGATGAGAGCTTATCTAAATATTCAGACATAAAACGGAAGGAATCGATGAATCTGAATTTTATGTAGCTGCCGTCCATGTGCTTGGTGAACAAGATATTTCTTTCCTTGTTTATTGGCAAGAGATCAGCATTTCCTGGGAAAGATGTAGCTATATCCTTAATAATGAAGTGAGCATCATATCCATATAAATTATGAAAAATGACTGGAACTATGGAGCAATCTTGGCACATCAGATTGCATGCATTGTGCGCTGGCCCTCGGTATTTTCCTGTTAAAAGAATTTATGAAAAAAAATGAATTGAATTATGATTCTCAGTATTTACCTGTTAAGTGGCAATGGTCCCGGACTCGTTCCTCATCGGCTGCGAATGTTTTTTCACATATATGACAGCAAGTATTTTCCAAATGTGAACGTCTTTCCTCTTTAGTCAGGGGTTGCATAGGCCTGATGTTCAGCTTCTCCTGTACACCTATGGATGCAATATTTTGCAATTCTAATGCAAACCATTTTTGACAGTCCTTGCCTCGATATGCTCTGTAATATGAGAGCTTAGCATCATGTTTGCAGTGGAAATAGAATCCGATGCTATGAACTTCATGTTCCAGGATTCGCTGTGTATTTTGATCGTTTCCTTGAATCGGCTTCAATAATGATTCAAGATCACATACACACAAAACGGGACTGGAGTCTTAATTCCATGTTAATTTTTCTTCAGAGTAAAAGTAGAGCAAACATTTGTCACATATATACACTCTAGACTTATGTTGTGAAGTTTGTTTCGATACAAGGCGCGAAAGATCATTAATCCAGCAGAAATGATATCTGCTGGCATCATCATCATCATTGTCATCATCATCCATATGATCTTCATCTTCATCATCATCCTGGTCATAGTCATCTTGTAGCATTAATAGATTTACATGTCGCTCCATCCTGTGTTTCGTAAGTTTAACTGGAACTGTGGTGAAGAAACGCTCTTTATCTAGGATGAACACTTTTATTGATAAATCGTTCTGGCCTTCAAATTGCGTTATTTGCTTAAGCGTCATGGGAAATGTTATTCCAGTTAAATTTAGCATAGTTGAATAATGTGGATATGATTAGGTCCTTTTAGAATGAGCATTTGTAGGGTATAGCGCTGAGATTACGGCCCACGCGAAGCATGCTTCATCATTATTTTGTACATTGATGCAAGCTTTATTTGATGCAATCTCCTTTGGCAGAGGTATATAAAATGATCCCCGAATCGGCTCAAACTTGTTGATATGCACCGCTAAATGTATTATAGAATGCAGAGCCCAACCACTGTCTTTCTCTTGAAACTCTTCCAGTTGAGTAAGTATTGGGTCGTATATATTTAATTTATACCACTCATTCAAATTATCCTCCACACTGATTGGGGCAGTTCTTGCTTGGAAGTACTTAATGTCTTTAATAACTTCATTATCACCAGTTTCTTTAATAAACTCACCGCAAAACTTTGTAGCAACTTTAATATGATATTGTTGTTTTAATGTATTCTTAATGCGGCGAGCAAGTAATTTGGAAGCATCTTGCATAAACAGCTTAGGATCTAGGTGGATTATATTCACGATAACACCTGCCCTAATTCTACCTACGAATGCTGTTTTTATTTCTTCCCACTTAACAAAATCAATTCTTATTACTCGTTGATTAATTCCTCAACCTCGATGGGCAGCATTGACTAACACTCTCAACGATTTAATTTGAGCAATACAGCTGTGCAAATGTTGTTTTCTAGCATTCTTATTACACTTCCGAAATGCTGCTTGATATTTACGAATGCTTCTGTTGCACTCTTTAATAATATTGTTTTTATTCACAAAATTTGCATCACTTAAACACTTCAAAACATCTTCTCGCAATTTCTTAATTAATGAAAAACTTTCATTTAATAATGTGATGGACATTTTTAATTTTTTTTTTATTCAAGACTCGCACTTAGAATCACTTAGATTGACTGGTGCTCCCAAAGAGTTTGCTTGCGCTTTTATAGCAACGGTTTGTAAACATGAATGATCCTGCTGCTACAATAATCATTGCACAGGATGAATTCCAACGAATTTGCTTACAGGCTGAGATGATATCGAATTACACCATAAGAAAATCACTCAAATTAATTTGATTACTTTATTTTGCTGGTCGAATTTGCAAATAAGATTGTTTACATGAATGCATACATGAAAATGTGAAAATTTGTTTACATTACAATGAAACATTTCGATCAGCAAAATTCTTGGAACAATAAAATTTTTGGCTGCCTACAGGAAGTGTGGCATCAAATTAGATGAAAAGAATAAATGTGCTGATATAGCTTAAATTTGTTTACACAGGTGTGCATGACTCATTCAGCTACAATGCGAATTTGTAAACAGGAAGTTTACACAGGTGTGTATGAACCATGCAGCTTAAATGCGAATTTGTTTACGAATTCCAATGAAACGTTTCGATCAGTAGAATAAACATGAATCATTTGCTGATATTGCTTAAATTTGTTTACAACAGGATGTTTACGAATTCCAATGAAACGTTTCGATCAGTAAAATTCTTGGAATTGGGTTGCTTATAGGAAGTGTGGTATCAAATTACATAAATCATTCAGCGTAATGTGCTGATATTGCAAATTTGCTATAAACAGGATTATACTTGTTTTGGAATCATGACTATAAATTGAGGAGCTGAATAAGATTTGCAATCAGTTTTATTTTTGAATTTAAGGAAGCAACAACGACCTAGAGTAAAACAATGGCTGGCGCAATGGAAGAACTAAGGAAGCTGGAGCAATACTCACCAACCCTGAAGACATCCCAAATGGAGCTGGGCCAGAAATATAAGGTTGTTGCAGCAAGGCGATGCAAAACTGCATTTGGAGATCGTGTGGTTCTCGAGTTGGAAAACTACCACCTTTTTCTTCTTTCGAGCTACAGCAGAATTTCAGAGGACTCTTTGAATGAAATAAACACCAAGGGAGACTTCTACGTAATCAATAAAGGAGTAATCGGACGTTCATACAAAATTGAATTTGTTCATAATGACGAAAATTCGTACCCAATTAATTATTATAATCGTTAAATAAAAAAATCAATAATGTGAAACTAGTTTTTATTATTAATATTTTCTAAATTTTAGTTATAATGAAAGTTACATTTAGTACTAGTGCTCCACAAGTTTATGTTATTGAATATGAACCCAGAAAAGGACCTTGGGAGACATATGCTCTGGATTCCTGGATAGGATTCATAGAACTTCACTTATATTGCTACCAATTTTGAATATAGAACATAGGGAAAAGTTTATAACTTAAGATTTAGAAATAAATAATTAATTTGATGTGAATAAATAATTAATTTGATGTGAATAAATAAATATTGAAATTTAATTTGGTTTGATAACATTATTTTCAGCAAAAGAAATTGTATCAATACACCTCACAGCAACCATATTTTTACCTTAAACTTGAAGTTTTCTATTAAATATTTACAGCAAGTGTTGATATTACATAAATTTGTTTATTTTATGAGAATTCCAGTAAAGCGCATCACACCACATTACTAATTGCCAATTAGATAATGACCAACCAAGTTATCTAATTGTCAATTAGTAATTATATAATTGCCAATTAGCTAATTGTTTGAACACATCCAAAAAAGTGAAGCAAAAAACTTCCCAAAACCGTAGCATGCTGCCACGTGTGGGCCAAAAGTGAAACAAAAAACTTCCAATAGAATCGTACCACACATCCAAAGCC
Source organism: Dioctria linearis (assembly GCA_963930735.1). NCBI lineage: Eukaryota > Metazoa > Arthropoda > Insecta > Diptera > Asilidae > Dioctria > Dioctria linearis. Next base: position 19,673 of record CAWVNZ010002805.1, on the reverse strand, counting down.
GTAGTACCGGAGCATGCTGGTAGTATCGTCTCACTGACATCTTCTAGAATCTGTTCATGGTGATGTCATGTTGTGAAATTCGAATGATGCTGAACAAAGCCTACATTTAGACGCAGCACCTCCATGAGCAAAAAAAAACTTGAATTATTGATAATATTAACTATATCTGAAAAGGTAAAATCGCTAATATCTCGAAAACCAGAGCCCGTAGAGGATTTCTGATGAAAATTTGGTCCCCCCTAATACTCCCACCCCAACCATCTAGAATCCATTGGCATGAACAAAAATTTCCTAGCGTCAACTTTAATTATTACTAATATTAGTTCAAAAACAAAAGCCTACATTTAGGTGCACCACATATCTATTTAAGGAAACCGTAGTACAGGAGCATGCTGTTAGTACCGGCTAATGCCGCTAGGATGCAGTCAAGATCAAATGATACATCCCGGTAGTACCGATTAATCCCGCTAGTCGAGACTCAATGGTGCACCCAAGACACAAACCAATACAACCAAGGCACAAACCTACATTTAGCACGGGCTCAAACCACATGGCGACGATGGCGCCATCTGTGGCGAAATCCTGGATGCTTATAAAAGTGGGCCAGAATCCGCATAGCTTATCTACTGGTCTTCTATGGAAAAACATTAAAAATCTTCTAAAATCTTTCGTTTTTAATTAAATTGAAGGCAAAAATTTGATATTTTTCTCGATATTTTCAGCCGCATTATTAGTTTAGTTTCATAATTTTGCAACGGATGTCTTCCAGAAGTTGATTTCTATATCTGATTTGTGACTTCATTCAGCAGTATTGTATGTATACCAGAAAATTGTTCTCCTCCTCTATGCGGTTATAGGTCAACAAAGTCAAAATTGCACTTTGTATTAAAATGCAACATTTTCTGAATTTCTTTGCACATTTTACAGCATGTACTTTGTCTAATGTATTTCTGTCTAAGTTCACTGTAGTGTAGATTACAAGTAGTTCAGAGTTTCATTGCTGTCCTGATGAGATCACCCTGCAGGCACTACTTCGGCTTTAAGCCAATAAGTGGCCGTATCTTGGTATTTCTCTTTAAAAATTCTCTACTCTTACGCAGTAAGCTGAAAATTGCCTGTAGACTGGTTTGGTGTATTATACTTGTACCGTCGAGGAACAACTATTAAAACTAAAAATGAAAAACTTACGAACTTAAAACTCACCTACACACACACAATCTGTCCCACGATGATAATATGATTACATTGGGGAGGGGAGTCCTCCAACGATGTCTCAGACAGCTTCTTCAAATATGAAAGCTAAAAAGAAGAGACCAAGCATACATTAATATATAAACGAATGGTAAGGTCTCAGATCATTTCTTGATCCAAAACTATAACCAAAGAAGAAACCTAATCATTAAATGGAACACAGATCCAGTACAGTGCCGCGTTTTTCTATTTCTTTTTCTAAAAAGGAAAACATTGATACAGAAATAGTTAGTGAATATAAATTACAATCTGACCTATTGACAGCAGCTGCCATCAAATTCCTGACATCTCTCTTAATACAAGATATTCGCGTCAAAGTGACACAACTCGAAGTATAGTTACCACGGCGTGCACGCCCACGCTATTGTATGCAACATTTTGCTAGCAATATTCAAAATGATATAACATGTACCATACTGCAACGTGCGCACTTAGGTTATTGCATGCAGCTGACATCCCGTCACTATCAATCGTATGGTAAAGCCACCGACAGACGCAAGCTCCCATTGTTCTAGGGGCTATAAATAGCGAGCTGCTAGAACTAAAGTTCCGAATGAGCCACAAGACGGATCAGGAGTACTCTGACGCTATGTGAAGTCTTGACTAACAAAAACCACGGGAAGTATTTTGAATACCTAGCTTACTAAAATTATTAATTTTATTAGTATTTAATGTTTAATTTTCGACATCCCTGTTCGAGCCAAATTGATTCGAATATATTTTCATAAACAGAAAACTTCTGAAAGAAAGCATGCTGAAAACAAAGCATTAAATTTTTAGTAAAATTAAATCTAATTTTATTTCTCTTAAGCGAAAAACATATACATAACCCAACATAGCCATGTATTTGTCATCTTCATAGCATATTGCACAAATACAACATAAAAGTATAGCCTCATTGAGCAAATTAATTTAAAATTACTATCAAAAAACAATTCCTGAAAAGGGAACATATTACAACAATACTATGCTGAAATTGAGTTCTGAAAAGAAAACAAATTCAATCTAATTACAATTTTTCCAAAAATAGGTACAACATCTATCAAAAACATGTGTTGTCATGTAATATACAATGCATGGCACAAATACAATCAGATCAAGCAGATCAATTTGCAACTCTAGCATTATCGTCATTATCGTCATTATAAGTACCATCTAACGGGAATTTCTTCTCTATGTGATACGAAATAAAATATTTGCAAATATAATTTAATTTAACACAACAGCATGTGTTGCTCTAAATTTCTTGTTGCTATGCATTTTTGTTCGTTGCTAGGCAAATTTTATCGCTAGTACTGTAAGAGCACAGCTGCATTGCCAATTCTTGTAATCATGCGCCGCTGCTACTCTATCAGTGGTGTCGTGTGCAAGCAAGGGCTATAAAAACGACAAGCTGACTAATCTCGATCTCTTTTTGCACTTGGCATCGATTGGGGTAAGTTCGCTTTTTTGTTAGGTACTAACATTCATACCGGGTATCGACTGGTATATTACTTACTAATAATCATTAATTTCTGGTCACGACGGAAATTAAACTATCTTGCTTTGGGTCTCGACTGAAGTTAAGATGTTTACTAACACTCACTTTAGGTCGGGTCTCAACTGACTTAAAGAATATTATCTCGGGTCTCGACCGAGATAATCTTTTATTAACAAAACACTTTATTTCTGGTCTCGACGGAAATAAAGAATCTTGCTTCGGGTCTCGACTGAAGTTAAGATATTTACTAACACTCATTTTAAGTCGGGTCTCGACTGACTTAAAGAATATTATCTCGGGTCTCGACTGAGATAATCTTTTACTAACCAAACACTTTATTTCTGGTCTCGACGGAAATAAAGCATTGTTCTAAATATTAGAACAAAGGGTCTAAATATTAGCTTAAAGCCAATTCCTGAAGTGCCAAGGTGGAGATCGGTGAGTACCAGTCACTTGTAACATTTTAATTCTTATTCATATATCTATTTGACTATAATTTGACTTATATACACATATATCTATTATACATTTCATGTGCATATCTATTTTATACATATATTTTTATTACATTTTTTGACGATCTTATATTTTAACTTGGTGCTAATAAGTGTTTTAGTGTAATACAAAAATCTCAGACCCAAACTTATGTACAGAGGTTTGTCTCAACATATCTATTTCTGAAAATCGTACATTATAAATCGGTGTCAAATAGTGGGTTTTCTAGTGTGTGTTGATCTCTGACCCAACAATTTATATAATTCTGTCTTAATAAAATTACTCGAGATATTTAAGTTAAGCAAGTGTGCCAGTGTTTTGAAATTAAATTTTTCTAACTTTTGCTCTATATTAATTATATATATTGTATATTTATTTATATATCTATTATTAACAATCCTGTAAGTGTGTTTTCCCATACCTTTGAATCGTTGACCTGAAACCCTTTTATACATAACCTGATCTTAATAGTGGGAGATTCTAAAAACTAAGTGCAGTAGTTTCTTGAAAGTCAAAGAAAGTGAACAGTGTTGATTTGTTGTTAGGAAATAGACCACTGATCTTGATCCAAATTTACCAGTGTATTCATTTCAGTCACTTAATCAAATTTGCGTGTACGTTCTATTAACGGACAGTACATTTTATGGTTCTTCGAGCCGGATCTAAGGTCTATTGTTTTATTTTGTCAATCTTTTAAACATGTCTGCACTTTAAAAACTTTTGGGCAACCAAGCCACCTCTGCAATAATCTTCGAAAAATCGTTCAATAACTACACCAAGACTGATGTAGAAAAACGAACGAAAGGTTTTATTTCTGAGCGATTAACGGCTCTAAGTGAAATTTGGTCAGATTATAAGAAAGATCACTATACAATTATCCAAGCCACGCAAGCCTTGGAAGATAGTGAACTTCAAAAGTACGACTATTTCGCAAACGATCAATTTTCAAATGTGGAAAACAAATACTTTATGTTTCGAGGTATTCTTAGGGATGCATTAGATGCATGCATTCGAAACAAAGGTTGAATCAAATCCAAAATCAGAACATGAAACTTCATTGTCTCTGAGATTACCTAGCACCACAATCCCAAAGTTCTCAGGTTCTTACGATTCATGGAGGCCTTTTCAAGATCTATTAAATTCCCTGGTGCATTCAAATTCTGCGTTATCTCCGGTGCAGAAATTGCATAATTTGAAGTCAAGTGTATCTGGAGAAGCAGAGCACTTACTGCGTCAGTTTCCTGTGACCAACTCGAGTTACGACAGTGCATGGAAGATATTGCTTCAAAGGTATGATAATAAACGAGTCTTGGTAAATACTGAATTGAAAGCACTCTTTAAACTACCTAAAGCAGCCCACGAATTAGCCATGGCTATCAAAACCTTGCTAGATAAGTCTTCCGAATGTATCTTCGAACTCGAGGCATTGCAAGTTTCCACTAAGCAATGGGATGCAATTCTCATCTATATGGTGGTACAATGTTAACCAGCAGAAACGCACCGTGCATGGGAACAAGAGGTCAATACAGCAGAAGGACTTTAAGAATCCTTAAAAATATTTTTACAATCTAGATTTAGAATTTTAGAAGCCATAGTCGATACCAAACCGTCCCTAGCCAACAAAAATGCTCAAGTCCCGAGAGCATCTACCCATTTTACTTCATACACTCAAGCATGTCCTTTGTGCAAAGAGCAGCACCGTCTATTTAAATGTCCAAAATTTATAAAACTCGATGTAGACAATAAATTCAAAATTGTCACATCAAATCAGTTGTGCAATAATTGCCTATCAAAAGGCCATACCACGAAAACTTGTACGAGTAAGTTTTCATGTCAGCGATGTGGAAGGAGGCATCATTCTTTGCTTCACAGGAATAATGCCACTCCAAGGGTCTCGACCCAATTCAAGCCAAGGGAGCAGCAATCAAAAGCTCAACCTTGTAATTCACCTTCCACATCCAATAACTCTCTTCACACGCTTCACACAAAAAACCAACGTACCAAACAAGCACTGCTTGCAACAGCACTGTTAAACGTTCCTACAAAAAAGGGAAACATGTTGGTATTGAGAGCTTTGATAGATTCAGGCTCTCAAGTTTCATTTGTAACCCAAGCCGCCGTACGCAAGCTGCAATCATCCACTACAAACGTGGAAATTCAAATCACGGGCTTGGGAAAAACTGAAACTACAAATGTTCAAAAAGAAACTACTTTGAACATTTGTCCTTATTCAACCACAACTAAGGCAACCACAGTTACAGCCTTATAGTGGACACAATTACGGACATTTTACCTCCTTCAACCATTCCAAATAGAGAATGGAGTCATATACATGAGCTACCACTTGCCGATCCGTTTTTCTTTAAACCAGGAAAAATTGATCTGCTTTTAGGAGCAGATGTGTACAGTGAAATTCTCTTGGAAGGTTTACGGAAAGCTCCTCCAGGAATACCAACTGCCCAAAACAGCACCTTCGGATGGATACTTTTCGGAAAGTTAAAAAATACATCCACATTCTTAACAGAATCTGCGTTAACAGCAAAGACTCATTACGATGACGACACTTCACTGGATAAACTTTTACGTCAGTTCTGGGAAACTGAAGAAGTAAATCCAGGAAGAAAGCTGTCTAAAGCAGATCAAGAATGTGAAGAGTTTTATCAAAAATCTCATGTTCGTAACGCACATGGCCGTTACGAAGTTCGTGTGCCTTTCATCGCAGAAAGTCCTAGCCTAGGTGACTCTCGCGGTATGGCATTAGGTAGGTTCTACAGCCTATAACGGCAATTAGAGCAAAATCCTGAACTCTATCGGGAACACAAAACTTGTATTAATGAATACAAGACATTAGGTCACATGACAGTGGCTAACAAGATAGTAAACAACGAACAAAGTTACTATCTTCCTCATCATGCTGTCATCAAAGATAGCACCACTACAAAGGTTCGCGTCGTCTTTGATGCTTCAGCAAAAACGACTAATGGAAAAAGTCTAAGCGAACAGCTGCATACGGGTCCAGTACTGCAGTCTGAACTCTTTTCAATCATCCTCAGATGGCGAAAGTACAAATTCGCTATATCTGCTGACATAGAGAAAATGTACAGGATGATCAAAGTACAACCCCCAGATCAAACCTATCAAAGAATACTTTGGAGGAATAATCAAAATGAACCTATTAAAGATTACAAATTAACCACTGTAACCTTTGGCACCACGCCAGCTCCCTATCTCGCAATAAAAACGCTCCATAAACTAGCCATTGATGAAGCTGTTAAGTTCCCCGAAGCTGCGAAGATAGTTTCTCGTGACTTCTATGTTGATGACCTTCTTACAGGCTCAGATACAAAGACAGAAGCCTTCCAAATACAAGATCAACTTATCAATCTGTTATCTTCCGGCGGATTTAATTTGAGGAAATGGGTTAGCAATTCTTCAGATTTACTATCTAGGATCCCCGAACCATACAGAGAAGTTGAACTTCCTTTGCGATTCGCAAGCGATGAGTCTGTAAAAACTTTAGGCATTCATTGGTTTCCAGGATCTGATTGTTTCACGCTACAATACAAAAGGAAATCAGATTGCCTCTCTACAAAGCGTTATATTCTTTCAGAAATTGCAACGCTTTTCGATCCACTTGGCTGGATATCACCAATTATAATCACTGCCAAAATATTGATGCAAGCGTTATGGCTTGCAGGTAGTTCATGGGATGAACCAATACCGGTATCCATTGATAAGTAGTGGCGCGAATTTAAAGTAGAATTACAGCATATTAGTAGTATCAACATACCACGTTGGTTACATACTACAAGTAACCTATCCACCTTTCAAATACATGGATTTTCAGATGCTTCTAATCAAGCGTATTCTGCCGCTGTTTATACTAAAGTTGTTGATGAAGAGGGATTTGTTCAAGTCAATTTACTCATGGCAAAGTCAAAGGTTGCGCCTGTCAAATCCGTAACTCTTCCACGTCTTGAATTGTGCGGGGCGGTATTGGTAGCACGACTCATAAATCGTGTTAAAATCGATTTAAAATGTGATCAAGTTCCTACGTTTGCTTGGACAGACTCATCTATTGTATTAGCTTGGATTCGTAGTCACCCTAATAAGTATAAGACATATGTGGCTAATAGGGTGGCGGAAATTCAGAACTTGATCGACATCAAGGCACGGCATCATGTAAAATCTGCTGACAATCCAGCCCACTGCAATTCCAGAGGAATTAAGTCTTCATTATTGATTGATGATGAGTTATGGTGGCATGGACCTCATTGGCTGCAGGACAGTGAAAATGATTGGCCGAAAACTAAAACAATTCCAGCTAATGAGCCTGAAACTGAACAAAGACGCGTAACTCATTTCACAATAGCTCATTCAAACATCGAAGATTTGTTTGGAAAATTCTCCAGCTTTGCCAAATTGCAACGAATCGTCGCATATTGCATTAAGTTCATCAATAAATGCAAAAGGGTGTCGGCGAAATCCACAGAAGAACAACCCATGGATCCAAAGATACTTCATCCAACAGAAATCGCTCAAGCAAAAATTCGGCTAATTAAAGCAGCACAAAATGCCGCTTTGGTACTGAAATTAAATATTTACAAGAACAAAATCCGCTTCCAGTTAGAAGCAAGATCTTACCACTCAACCCCTTCTTAGATAACAATGGGTTAATTCGGGTAGGTGGTCGAAATGCTAACATTTCTTATAATCAAAAACATCCAATACTCCTGCCAAAGGACAGAAAACTAACCATTATAATCATTGAACACTTCCATACAAATACGCTGCATCGAGGCCCGCAACTGGTATTATCCATCATTCGAAACGAATTTTGGATTCCACAAGGACGTAAAACCATAAAACAAGTGTTACATAAATGTATAACTTGCTTTAAGCAATCCGCAACTATCAAAAATCAAATTATGGGAAATCTACCTTCACCACGGGTCAATATGACTAGACCGTTTCAACAAACTGGCCTAGACTATGCCGGTCCTTTCAATCTAAAGGTTTCTAAATTTCGAAATAATCGGGTATATAAAGGATATATGTATATGCATCTTCATTTGCATGGCAACCAAGGCCATTCATATAGAAGCTGTGTCAGATTTGTCCACAGCAGCCTTTATAGCAGCTTTTCGCCGTTTTCCAGCCGAACAGGACTCTGCACAGATATCTTTTTAGACTGTGGCTCTAATTTTGTTGGAGCTGACAAAGTCCTACAAAAAGAATTCAAAACAGCCATATTGCAAGATAACAAGCAGATGGCAGAAACACTAGCCCAAGACGGGATATGTTGGCATTTTAACCCGCCTTCCGCACCTCATTTTGGAGGATTGTGGGAGGCCGGAGTTAAATCCATAAAATTCCGTTTGAAGCGAATTTTAGGGAATTCTTCATTGACATTTGAAGAATTTGCAACAGTTTTGACACAAATTGAAGCCTGTCTAAATTCCAGGCATCTATGTCCTATCACAGAAGATCCAGACGATTTCAATGTTCTAACTCCGGGACATTTTTTATTTGGCACTTCCTTATTACTTCCACCAGAACCGTTTTTGGAAAACAAGGTTTCATCACTCACCAGATGGAAACATCTCCAACTGTTGCAACAATAGTTTTCGCATACGATTATCACGATTATTTAAATTCCCTACAAAATAGACCTAAATGGCAGACTCCAATATCAAATCCTAAAGTAGGAGATTTAGTTATTATCAAAGAACCGAATTTGGTAGCTTGCCGTTGGTTATTAGGACGAATAATTGAAGTTCATCCAGGTGCTGACAAATATATCCGTGTAGTAAGCATAAAAACGAAAAATGGTCTTGTAAAACGGCCAATATCCAAAATATGTATCCTACCGATACAAGAAAGTTAAAATTGTGAATCTTAGTAATACGGCTACAAGTTTCTCCCTCAATAATTTGGCTCAAAATATTCTCTCATTGCTTTACGGGTCAGTTTTGAAATGAATCACTTGAAAGACATTTCCAGTCTTTCAACGGGGGGCAGTATGTTCGAACCAAATTGATTCGAATATATTTTCATAAACAGAAAACTTCTGAAAGAAAGCATGCTGAAAACAAAGCATTAAATTTATAAATTTAAATTTTAATTTTTTCCAAAAATAGGTACAACATCTATCAAAAACATGTGTTGTCATGTAATATACAATGCATGGCACAAATACAATCAGATCAAGCAGATCATTTTGCAACTCTAGCATTATCGTCATTATAAGTACCATCAAACGGGAATTTCTTCTCTATGTGATACGAAATAAAATTTTGCAAATATAATTTAATTTAACACAACAGCATGTGTTGCTGTAAATTTCTTGTTGCTATGCATTTTTGTTCGTTGATAGGAAAATTTTATCGCTAGTACCGTAAGAGCACAGCTGCATTGCCAATTGTTGTAATCAGCGCCGCTGCTACTCTATCAGTGGTGTCGTGTGCAAGCAAGGGCTATAAAAACGACAAGCTGACTAATCTCGATCTCTTTTTGCACTTGGCATCGATTGGTGTAAGTTGGCTTTTTTGTTAGGGACTAACATTCATACCGGGTATCGACTGGTATATTACTTACTAGTAATCATTAATTTCTGGTCACGACGGAAATTAAACTATCTTGCTTTGGGTCTCGAGTGAAGTTAAGGTATTTACTAACACTCACTTTAAGTCGGGTCTCGACTGACATAAAGAATATTATCTTGGGTCTCGACTGAGATAATCTTTTACTAACCAAACACTTTATTTCTGGTCTCGACGGAAATAAAGAATCTTGCTTCGGGTCTCGACTGAAGTTAAGATATTTATTAACACTCACTTTAAGTCGGGTGTCGACTGACTTATGGTATATTATCTCGGGTCTCGACTGACATAATCTTTTACTAACCAAACACTTTATTTCTGGTCTCGACGGAAATAAAGAATCTTGCTTCGGGTCTCGACTGAAGTTAAGATATTTACTAACACTCATTTTAAGTCGGGTCTCGACTGACTTAAAGAATATTATCTCGGGTCTCGACTGAGATAATCTTTTACTAACAAAACACTTTATTTCTGGTCTCGACGGAAATAAGGAATCTTGCTTCGGGTCTCGACTGAAGTTAAGATATTTACTAACACTCATTTTAAGTCGGGTCTCGACTGACTTAAAGAATATTATCTCGGGTCTCGACTGAGATAATCTTTTACTAACAAAACACTTTATTTCTGGTCTCGGCGGAAATAAGGAATCTTGCTTCGGGTCTCGACTGAAGTTAAGATAATCTTACTAACATTAACACTTCATTTCTGGTCTCGACGGGAATAAAGCATTGTTCTAAATATTAGAACAAAGGGTCTAAATATTAGCTTAAAGCCAATTCCTGAAGTGCCAAGGTGGAGATCGGTGAGTACCAGTCACTTGTAACATTTTATTTCTTATTCATATATCTATTTGACTATAATTTGACTTATATACACATATATCTATTATACATTTCATGTGCATATCTATTTTATACATATATTTTTATTACATTTTTTGACGATCTTATATTTTAACTTGGTGCTAATAAGTGTTTTAGTGTAATACAAAAATCTCAGACCCAAACTTATGTACAGAGGTTTGTCTCAACATATCTATTTCTGAAAATCGTACATTATAAATCGGTGTCAAATAGTGGGTTTTCTAGTGTGTGTTGATCTCTGACCCAGCAATTTATATAATTCTGTCTTAATACAATTACTCGAGTTATTTAAGTTAAGCAAGTGTGCCAGTGTTTTGAAATTAAATTTTTCTAACTTTTGCTCTATATTAATTATATATATTGTATATATATTTATATATCTATTATTAACAATCCTGTAAGTGTGTTTTCCCATACCTTTGAATCGTTGACCCGAAACCCTTTTATACATAACCTGATCTCAATAGTGGGAGATTCTAAAAACTAAGTGCAGTAGTTTCTTGAAAGTCAAAGAAAGTGAACAGTGTTGATTTGGTGTTAGGAAATAGACCACTGATCTTGATCCAAATTTACCAGTGTATTCATTTCAGTCACTTAATCAAATTTGCGTGTACGTTCTATTAACAGACAGTACCCCAGTCAGACGTACCTGGTATGAGCAGTTCTATGACGCTCATTCTACCAACCTAACCCTTGTTTTTATTAATAATCATTTTTTTCTCTCTGATCCACACAATAAGAGTAAAAATGCCAGTGGAGGCGAAAACGTTAATCCATTTTTTGAATTCTGAATTAATATATAAATTATTGAGTAAATTTATTAGAGATAACAATTGAAGTAGTACGTGTGCTTTTGAATTAGTAATATAGGTAAAAGAAATAGTTAAAAAATGTTGACTGAAGTCCAAATAGAGTAGATTTAGATTTTCAAAGTACGCGCATTTTTCTAGTTGTTAAGAAAACATTGTGATAAAATAAATATTGATCTTTTGACATTTGCATTCTACAGACTTATCATTTATTAAACAGCACCTCCTCATTTAATGATTAATCCCAATCACAAAATACTCAACCCCTCCCTTTCCTATTTATGTTTTTTTCACTTCCCTTATGAGCATAGGCTTCCACATAATCTCTCCATCTGACTATCCTTCGGAGGTCTGCTTTAGTTTTTTGAATGGTTTTTGTTCACTATATGACCCAATTTAGACAGGTAAGTATACAGGCTATGCCGCATGAGATCTGTAGGTAGAGTGACGCTTCCTTCCTTCTCCCAACCATCATCTTACAAGCAAGTTTTCGAGAGGAAGAGCCAGCATACTGACCCATCTAAACAGGGTCTATGCTATTTGATTAGCTTGGAATAGCTGCCAGATGGAGCTACCAACTGTGACTTATTATTTTATTTATTTATTTTTATTTATTTTTTTGTTTTTTTGTATTTTTATTAAAAAAAAAAAAAGTAAATTTATTGTGTGATTTCTTGTCTTGTGTTATGTTGGCAAAACCAAAAACCATAAAGAAAAATGAAAAGAGAAATACGAGTGTTTTTAAGTAAATATCAATAAAATTTTTTTCGTCGTAAGCACGCCATCGACATATTTCTTAACTATTACCATAGATGGCACAAGAACTAGATGTCGCATGGCATACTAGAGCAAAGTATAAAGATTGTGAAATGGGTATTGCATTCTGGAATGGACCATAACATGTTTTAGAGCGTTCCGAAAGCAAATATTTTTATAAAAGCAGTTTTGTATACATTTGATCGACTTCCTCAACTCTTCAGATACGAAAAAATATCAATCACTCGACATATAGAATGGAATGGAATAGAATGGATGCGACATCTAATTTTCCTCTAGTATTTCTGATACATATGTTGGTAAGTCCATATACAATTTTCATTCAATTATTTCTAATACCTTTTCACAAAGCAATACAAAATTTTGTAAGGCACATTTTCGTTTGTTATGCTTAAAGTACATCACCAACACATGTAGCACAATTATAGTCACTTTTTTCGCTAGAGGACAAAATTCTTTCATAATTCAAGACAAGCAATAAACTTAGGCAGTAACATGTAAAAATCTAATCTAATTAAAAGTGTCATTTTGGCAGTTACATAGAATTAGCTTTAAAAAATATTTTTCCTGAACAGTTTTCCTCGTAAATGTCAAAATACCGTTAACACAAGCACATTGCTTGAAGAAGATTAACATTTTCGCCAACTTAAAACTTTTCTTGTGTAAAGGCATTTGATAAGATAAAATCTTCCAGCATGTTTTTTCTTACAGTATCTGACAATGAAGAAAGTCCTTGAGGTAATATTTGTGTTGGAATTTTTGTCGAAAGTTCTAAAAATATTTACGCCAACCTCCCCTTCTATTAATTATTTAAGCTACTTACACCTAAACTAGGAGGGATAGAAAAAAAAATAAAAAATACTAAAGCAGAAAACTTTCTTGAGCCTTACTTCATAAATAAAATTCTCGATCATTTCCAATGCTACCACAATAATTTGGAATAATATTTATTTGTACCGTTGTTGCTTGTTGTTAGTAAATAATTATGGAGACGAAAATCACTCATTTGTATATTGGATCGAATCAATAAAATACAGGAAAAACGCAACACATGAAAAAATCCTGCAATCACTATTCCCGAACGGATTTGTACCGAACTCACTAATGGCTTTTCCTGATGACAAACATTGACTGAAAGCGCTATATCCCTTTCCGAGTCCTTTTTGAGCTCTGGCGGAACAATCAATAGTATCCAACGGTGTCCCTGACAATTACGTAAATAGGATTATCAAATTAGACAAAATAACTTCCAGGTCGGACAAAGGGAGATTTTGATGATAATTGGCATTCCACAAACAGAAAGGAAATCGACTTTAAGTAATCCCACTTAATGGAAATTTCTGATTTTTGTAATTAGATATGTCAGTTTGGAGTAACAATTCGTTCATAAATGTGTCTAATAATAGTTCGTACTAAATTAGATGCAATAATCTTTATACTTTTTCGTCAATGTAATCCTCGTCAATAATAAAATTTGTTCGATTGAAAACATTTTTCTTGTCAGATAGTCAAGTATCGAAATCATTTCTGATTCTTCTTCTTTGGAGAAACTTGACCGTGGCAGTAATGCATTGAACTGAAAGGTCATTCTGTACCCTGAATCCAGGTTATCTGAATTCTTACTTTCTATCTTCGAATGTGACCAGCTACAATGATTATTCCATCCACTAATTGTTGCTGTAATGGACAGGTTAATTCACCATATTACAAGAACGTGCTTGACTTTATAGCATTTGAAAAATAGCTGCTGTTGTACCTGCTGGTAGGACAGCCGTAATGGTGGCTTCCAAAAATTTTATCCTCTTTGCAGAAGTCGCCAAAGAAGCTCATATACCATATCTGCGAAAATGCTGTATTAAAGGCTTCAGCTGATATAAGAGCCGCCATGGATAAGACCAATTTCAGTATTTTATTTATTCACCATTTTTCTAAACCTTTTCACTATGTGGACCATAATAGCACAAATAATTAAATATACAGATAACGAATCAAATAGGAAAATTGAAACCCAGAAGTCAAATACATGGTACGAGACATTTAAAAAGTAACAACGTCTCGGTCGAATATAAAATCAACGATTCCTCAAATGATGGCTAGGGGAGACCGCACACTGCCAAATCAACTGATTGTCCAGTCAGCGACTGGTCTGTTGACTTGTCACCGACTGATTGATTTTTAGTCGTTGCTGATTGACTGTCGTAGCATGTGCGCTAATTGCATCGTCTTTTGTCAGCTTAGTAATCCAGTCAAAGCCGATGAGTTTGAGTGGTATTTCGATTTTCGTAAAAATTTCACAGTTGTTAAATACGAGGGTAATGATTTAAAAATTGCAATAAGAACATAAACTCTGTTCTAATTTACTAGTGGTTGAGGAGAAGGAGAGAAGAAGGAGAAGGATTTCAAGAAAAAGGATGTGAAAAAATCCATCCATCCTTTCCGAGCATAAACATAATTAATAAATTAATATGAATGTTTTTAAAATGTAATAAAATAAACCGAACTTTACTTAAAATTTGAAAATTTCATTAAAGCTGTATGATTACTAAATTAGTGCGGTTTCGAGGAAATCAATAAATAATACGATTTTTTTCCACTTTAAATTTTCAGGATGTTCTGTTCAGAAAAGCAATAAGATTTCACCCCGTAAATATTATATGTAAATGTCTTTTAAAAATGTTTATAAAAATATGTACTTTAGTTAGGACGATTTAACAAAAGAAAAACCTTTACTTACGGACGGCAGCAATCAACAACAATCAACAGATTGATATTAGGGTTATTGACGCAGACTGAGCACCAACAGTCGGTTCGATTCAGTCAGTTGCAAGTCGTCAACTCCGTTCTGACTTTTTTGTTGCTGACTGACGTAAAATAGAGCAGTTTGCGGTACCGAACGCTGTTGCGTGTAACGAGCAAAGTCAACTGACTTTTTAGTCACCGACTGTAGTCGGTGATTGTGCAGTGTGCAGCCTACCTAGGAATTTACTCTAAATTTGTTCCTTAGAACTTTTATACATTTTTATAGGCTGACAACGGCAGAAGAAATGAATGCTTATTGTCATTTGGAGGCGGAAAAAGGCATATTGAATATTTACGCGCCTATACTCATAAAAACTGTTGCCGACCTCCAAAAATGCGTACAAATTCTTAGAAAAAATTTCCAGAAAATTTCTAAGAAAAAATTGAGGGTTTCCCTACATCAGGTCGAGGCATCGTTGATTTTATATTAGAGTGAGGCATGTTGGCTTACCTTTTGGTTACTTGGTCAAGTGCACGTCGAGGCATAGTCGATTTTATATTCGAGAAAGGCGTTACTGATTTAGGTCTACTTGCCCAGTCTTTGTGTGCCATTTGTCTATGATTATAGCATTCTGCTTTGCTCTTGTTAAAAATAGAAACTTGGGTGTGTGCCTGAACATTAGAAATATTTTCTGTTAATAACAACATTTTTTAGCTACAATTTTCGTCGGAGCCAACTAACTTGGTTACCAGAAGTGTTGGTTTCATTTTCATTTTTTTTTTGTATGCCTTCTTTTTCTTCTTCTTATTTGCATGCGCATATCAGTGCTACTACAAATTAATTTACTTCTTTTCAATATCTTAATGGCAGAAATTGCCAGAATATAGAATTCCCACGATCTCCCAATACTGATAACACCCACCCTCTTTAGAGCAAAGCGTGTAAACAGAAGTACGTTCTGGATTATACAGCAACAACTTTGGAACAAACTTCGGTGACCTCTCTCAATATCTCAGAAAAAAGTGCTTTCACAAAAGCGCAGTATTACATGAGAGTAAATCTGAAAATTCCGCCACTTGTCATTATCATTTATTTATGAAAATTCATCAATTTGCCGCTCTGTTTCGTTGCATGTAAATCTGCGATATCACATTTTTTGTCTTTATTCGTCAAACCAGAAGGCGATATCATGAAAACTGGAAATTAAAGTACCATAACGGGCCGGCTACAGCCTTGCAGTAATAGCTCACTCAGGCTCACTCCCGCTTATTTTGTACGCTCATCATAAACAGGTCCTAAAGCCTAAAACTATTGCTTCCACAGAAATATGAAGTGAAAACAAATTGCAGCCAAATATGTTTTAAAAAAAAAGAGCAAGTAGAAGAAATTTATAGAAATTATAGCGCTTGAACAAAATACCAGATACTTCTGAAAAATTCTTGCAGTGAGACAAGGCAAGAAGACTGTGATATTCGCCTCTTAACCGGCAAGCTTAAAACATGGCCTAGGCAAAGTAAAGGAAAGGTGTACGCGTAGATATTGTCTCTCATATACGCAAACTGCAGCGTGCGTTGATTTTATGGAACTTTGATTACAAGGCGAGAGGTGACGCCACCAAATTTTCACTATGCTGTCAAATACAATTTAATAAATTCGATAACTAAATAAACGCAGTATGTTTTATGCATGAAGCAATTAAGACTTTTGTCAGTCAGGTCAGGGTAGGGCTGCCATCCATCCGGGTTTCCCCGGATTTGTCCTAGTTTGGGGGGCGTCCGGGGAGAGTTCGGGCGGAGTTTTCTATACTGTCCGGGTTTTAAAATTTTGGAAACCAATTAAATAAAAATTTAATTTTTTGGGTATGTATGGTGTAGTTGATAATGCCGACAGCCAAACCGACTCGACTCTCACTCAAGTTATCTTTTCTGGTCCCAGCCAGTCTTAGCTGAGTATCGAAAATAGCAGTACGACAATTGCTTGTGTAACTTGCCTTGTGTACCTGTGTCTGTTTTATGTACATTGTTACAAAGAAAGTGAAAAAGCTTTAAAAAAATTTATGCAAAAATTTTACGGAATAAAGGACAACACAGCAAAGTGTAATGTTTATTGTTTTTTTTTCAAAAATAACCAGCTCCCTTTTGACGAAAAAATGTCTCTTCTTTAAAGCCATTACTATCCCAACTTGAGATTTCCGTCTGTTCGTCTGTCCGGCCATCCGCGAGTCCGTCCGCACGATAGCTAGGGAATGCGTATATTTAAAAAAAGCTGAAAATTTGCATACGAGCTTTAAAAAAAAAGTAAATTTAAGTTCGACAATGGTACAAATCGGGTAACACTTTCCTAGGGTTGCCATATACAAATTTCGTTTTTTATTGTGTATTTGCACACTGCCTGAGAACGCGTAAACGTAGAGAACTGAAATCTTGTACATAGTGTTTTCATGAAAATAGTAAATATAATTTCAACAATGGACTAAATTAGGCAACGGATTCGTGGTGCTGCCATATAAAAATTTAAGATTTTTACATGAAAACGATCAGTCCTAGATGTTTTAATTGCACTGAAAAGTTGTTCAGAATATGAAATCCTATGAAATTGTTCATCATCATTTATACTTTCCAACGAACCGTTCTAGAAATATGCGAAAAACCACTTCAAAAATCAAACTTGTGCAGATAGGTGACCATACGAAATTACATACGGGCATTCATCTAGTAGAGTATCATAAGAATTCTAGATTTTTTACTTTTTACTTGTTTTTCTTATAAAAGGCATTCTTTATATAACTTTCTCTGACTGTGCCTCTGTGATAGGTATTTGGATTCAAAGCTATCATTTCTTTAATATGATATGTTATGATTGCTATATATTTACCAACAAGGGACATTGCTGTCAGGTATTTACAGATAAACGAACTATTCTCATCTCCTACCAGTGCTTCCTTCTTGGATTAATTATCGGTACGTTGTACAAACATAACATTTATATTAGATATAATCACGAAACTCTACATAACCTCAACGTAATTATTGTAAATAATCAGAGACATCAATCATAGTTTATCCTGTACACCTACCAAAAGTCGAATTAGTCTAGACATAAATAGTGGTTCTATCAAGTGCACTTAACTAGACGTCAACCAAATAAATTAACCAGATCCACAAAAGGTCTAAACTGGTTCTAGCTTGAACTCTACTAGCGCTCTACAACATACTACACAAACTTGCGTATACATTGGATGCTCGTTACTTACTTTCGTGAATTTTAGGAATTGCTATCTTTTCTATTCACTATGGCGCCTAAATGTACTTCTTCCTATTTATACCTTAACAAACTCAACTCTGGCTTCAAATGCGTCGATTGCCATAATTTTTACCATGTAGCCTGCTGTAAATTATCCGTGGAGGTTACCAATAGCATTATCAGTGGGACAGTTGCCTTTCGGTGCCCAGGCTGTATCAATACAAATAACTCCAGTATTTGTGACACGGACGTTAACGAGGAATAAAATATTCTGGCGGTTGTCCATAATATGTCTAAAGAGATCGACAATATCAAGGCAAAGCAGCTCGAACTTAACAAATCTGTTGACATCTTACTACACGGTTTCGACGAAATTAAAAAATTAGTCTCTACAGTGAAAGACCATAAAAGGAGAACTATAGCTCTGGAGTCTGATAAGTCTCGACTGAATGATGAAACCTCCTCTTTAAAAGATCGTCTGCAAACCCTTGAAGAGAGATCCCTAACGCAGTTTCTGGAAGTAAAAAATGTTCCAATGCAACCTAATGAACAACCCCTTGATATCGTTCGAAAGCTTCATGCATCACTGAAGTTGCCTAATTATGATGGTGATATCTTGAAAGCCTATCGCAAAAAGAACAAATCAAAGGATAACCCTATAGTTATAAAGTATGTTTCGCAGTTGGTCAGGGATCGTACATTGGTAGCGTATAAGGTTTGCGGGAAACTTACAGCTGATTCTCTTGGCTACACAGAAACAAATATTATCTTTATAAACGAATTCTTATCAAAAGAAAAGAAGGCACTACTTTATATAGCAAACCAGTTCAAGAATGAAAACGGATTTAAGAATATTTGGGTTAAGAACTCCAAAATTTATTTGAAAAAGGAAGACAACTCTAAGCCTCATTATGTAAAAAATTAATCATGTCTAGATCGAATCAAGCGCAACCTTCTAAACACTAACCAGCCTCAATCTACTAACTAATGTCTTTGAATATCTGCTACCAGAATGTTAGGGGACTACGTTCAAAAACTGAAAATGTCGGCTTAGCCGCGATTTCAAATAATTACGATATAATATGTTTTACTGAAACATTTTTACAGTCATATGTCTACAGTAATGAAATTCTTGATGACAGGTATTTAATTTATAGAAGGGACAAAAATTTGGATTTCACGGGTAACAAGGATGGTGGCGGATTTCTTATAGCTGTCCGACGTAACTATAACTCTTTTCGAGTGCAGACAATGGAATTTGAACACGAATGTAGTTATAAAAGAAAGGAATTTTACTCTCTATATATGCTGTGTTTACTTACCTCCCCAAAACTTCATACGATGCATATAACTCTTTATTTTCTAGCATAAGTGATAGCATTTTGCAGCTACCTTTAAACTCTAGAGTTCTTT
>CAWVNZ010002804.1:0-38122 GCA_963930735.1 Dioctria linearis | reverse complement strand
TTTCAGAAATCAGAGTTGAGTCCTTAATCCTTGCAGGATAGAAAGACGTACATTCGATTTTGTTTGTTTGTTTATTCATGTAATTACTTCATTTGTGTACTTGTTGTTCTCAAAGAATAAAAGTGGTATCCTGATTAACGTAAAAGCGCTAAAAACTCCAATGACGCTTGGTTGCGTTTTGGAGCTTATGAACGTTCAAATTCACCATATGTATGCCCTAAGAGCATAGTAGTCATCCCATAGTGAGTTACTAAATTGAACTTATCTGGGCAATTGGGTGGTGTCCATCGTTAAACCTATATGGCAAGCGATCAAAGATAACCAATGAGACCAATCTGCTTGCTGGGTCAAAAACTTCAATTCGCCTGCTTTTTTAATGCAATTTGCAAATTCACTGCAATTATTGTTCAATGAACATCAGTCTAAGGACGAAAGATTGATCTTCTCATATATTTCTAGAACGTTTCGTAGGACAGTAAAAATCATTTAAGTGAATTTATAGCATTTCATATTCTGAAGAAGTTTTCCGTACAATGAAAACTCCTAGGACTGCTCGCTTTCACAGTATACTTAAAAATCTTAAATTTTCATATGGCAACACCAAGAAAATTGTGCCCGATTTAACCCATTTTCAAAATTATAGATACTATCGTATACAAAATTTCAGCTCGCTACGTTGAGCCGTTCTTAGGCAGTGTCCAGGAATATAGTGAGAAGCCAAACTTTTGCATGGTAACCCTACGAAGAAGTTGGCCGATTGGTCTTATTTGCGAACATCAAATTCAAATTGTTTATTGGGTTAAAATATCTCAGATGTCTTTAATGATACAAACTAAGTTGGTATGTATAAGGAAAATCATAACATTACAGAACTTAACTTTGCTTCATCTTTTTCCAGAAGTTCTCGTATAAAATTTCAGCCTGTTAGTGAACGCTTTCTCGAGTTATCGTAAGGACAGACAGACTGACAAGCAGGCATACAAAAAACAGGCGGACAGGCAGATAGACGAACGTGCAAAAATTAAAATGACTTTTAATATTATGATTAGGGCTTCATTACATTCTAGTCTAGCAGCATTATTTCTGTGCATTACAAACTGACTGACAAAAATATATTTTTATTGACTAATATATTACATAATGATTATCACATTACTAAAATCGCCAGCATCAAATCTCACATAACCACCATAAAAGTCGTTTTATTATTTAAAGATGTGTTCATTCCGTTTGACTAGATCAAATTGAATAAGGATTGTAATATAATTTATAATATTATCAACAATCGCTAGGATCAATTCATTATTTAGCTCAAACATGTTAAACACATTTAGTTCAAATGGTTGCAAAGCCTGTTGCAATTGGAACATTTCAGCCTGTGAAATAGAGTTGTGTAAATCAAACTGATATCTCCTCTAACATTCTGCGTAATACTTACACTCCTCTGGAGTCTGTTGTCAAGTTTGATATCAAACGTAGTTAGGAGGTCTACTGGAATTTTAGACGCGTCCTTTGTGAACTGTACGACCAAAACAAGTAACATAAGATCGACAAATTTAAGACCAATATCAAAAAGTTTTGATTTCCCTTCTCCCAGATATAGTTCAAACATGACGATAAGCACACACCACATTCCATCAATTACGTATATACCAAGAGGTCCGTGGAAAATATTTTTTAGCTCATGCACTGCTTGGATGATTCTCCAATGTATTGCAGCAATCTTATTAATTTCATCAGTACAATCACAATACATTTTCATTGGAATCCTTCTATATGAACCAATTGCATCTAATTTCCGATTAATTTTTATCGCGTATAAATTTAGTTGTTCGAACTGCGCTTTTATAGCAACCATAAAGGCAACAAAACAAATCTGTACAAAGAAGTATCTCAAATAAGTAGAGTAATATATCGCAATATGAAAGAGGCTCGCTTGTATGGAATTATATGTCTTAGCATCTATGGAATGTAGAAAGGCTCGGTATGTAATATGTGAAATAACCACAACTTTTAGGGCTACTAATATTAGAACAGTCTTGCTAAACACATTTGATTTTGTTGTAAGTTTGTAAATGTCATTTTGAGTCGCAAATAATTTTTCGAAAACCGACGCTATTTCCTTGATTTTTCTTAGCACAATGAGCATTATTAAAATCGTATTTAAATTTACTAAACAGCCTATTAAGTACCACACTCCACTTGTGAGATCATTTAATAGTCCTCGATATAAATTATATAAAACGTAAATCAGTTCTATCGTAGAAGCCAAGATTACCATAATAGAAATAAATCTGGAATAAAACTTTGCAACTTTAGAAGACTCAAGAATTCTGTCTTTAAAATTTATACGAAATATAATAAGACCGAAAAATCTGGCGATATAATGTAGGACAACTAGTAGGTGCTGTAGAAAGTAGTTCACGTAATTCGCCATGTTTGCAAACTGATTTCTCTGTACGAACGATTGTTTTACACAGCCAGTCGCACAATATGAATCTAAGTAGTTACATTCGAATACAATCCATTTAGCTAATATGTATCAAGGTGCACTAAAGGCCTTGGGTTTTAGAATTTGATTACTTTAAAAGCTATTGATATGTTCATATCTATCTACACATATATATGAATGAAGAGAGAATAATTTTAGATTTCAAAAGTAATTTATCCTTTCAAAATAATAAAGTTTATTATAAGCTTTGGTCAAGAAATGTAAACCTTATCTTTCATGTATTTGTGGATAAATTGAAATTAAAATTTAAATTTTGTTAGCTTTAAATTTTAAGAATTAAATGGTAGAAAATGAAATCAATTCAAACAAATTTTCGTTAGCAATAAATACAGGGTGTTCCGTAAATGTCTTTAGTCCTTTAAGGGGATGAAAGTAGAGGTCATTTGGGTCAAAAAAGTCTGGATACTTTTATATCGAACTCCACTTGGTTTTCGAGTAAATCGATAATATCGATTTTCGAAATTTTGCATACCTCTTCAGAGTAATTTCGTTTATAAGTTCTATTGTAGGTAACGGATCGTGACGTTCAAACCTTTATTTAAAAGAACACATATTGGTACTTCTAAGAATGTATAATAAGTTATAAATGTTTGCTTATAACTTCTGATTGTTATTATTGATAGTACTTATGGAGGTCATTTTGGAAAGCGGACATAATGCGCAAATTTTTTCATGGTTTTGCCAAGTTCATGCAATTGTGATATTTCGAATAAATGTACACTGAAGCGCGACAAAAATTTTGTGGAATAAAAAATTCTAGAGAAAACTGTTTTTTTTTTTAAATAATTGAAGGCACAATTATAACTAATTATGCATTCTTAGAAAGGCCAATATGTGTTCTTTTAAATAAAGGTTTGAACGTCACAATCCGTTAATTACAATAGAACTTATAACGAAATTACTTGAAGAGGTATGCAAAATCTCGAAAATCTATATAATCGATTTACTCGAAAACCAAGCGGAGTTCGAGATAAAAGTATCTAGACTTTTTTGACCCAAATGACCTCTACTTTCATCCCCTTAAAGGATTAAAGACATTTACGGAACACCCTGTATATTTACGATCCTAATGGCAGAAAATTGAATAGATGCAGGATTAACGGCAAAACTAGATTTAGATCTTAACACAGTTTTTTGAAGCAGTACCGTGTAGGAGGCAGGGTACGTATATGAACATTCCTATGTATTTCCTTATGTAAATTCACAATTCAATTTGTATTTTTTACAACTTTTTTAAGTAAATTTACCCAGTAGAATATGCTTCGAGAGCTTCTTTAGTGTCCCTGATAGAAACGCTTCTTCATTTTTACATCTCAAACCCACATCACAACATATACGCCGCTTTTACGAACTCTTTCCGACTATGAATAAGAAGTTGATGAATATTATTCTGGTGATTTGTTGATGCTCATTCGTAAATTACTAAAAGTGAAGTGCGCACGTGTAAAATTTCTGTAATAAATTATTATTTTAACGTAAGAGATTAACTTTAGTTTAGAAAGTTAATAATACCTACGACAGTTGATGTGAACAACCACTTTTATGTATTCTTCTAAAAAGATAAACACCATTGGTATGCATACCATGGGACCAGTGAAATTGCTAACATGACATTCTTTTTCTCTAGGTTTCTTTTTATTCCGCTGAACTTTAGTAATATGACCTGTACAAAATCCATCATAATTCCGTGAATTTTCCTACTCCTTGTCCATTCTCTGTCCTCTTCCCAATGCCTAGTTTTAGGGTTGTGCAAACAAAAATTCCTTAATGTTATATCCAGAAATTCGAGCTCAAGCTATATATGTGATTATATGTGAAACAAGCTTCCAATAAAAGTAATAATTTGGAATTTGTTCAACTTGTAATATGATTATTAAGGCGAATAAAAGTTGAAATTTAGATAAACGTCACACCCCTACCAACAAAATTCGTCCCACATTAAATATAGATGGAAGCCAGCCGTAAACATGTCAGTAAAAAGTACTGAAAAAACCACGAAAGTCTCTCAGAAACGAAATAAAGTGAAAAGATTTATGCTGCGCGCCCAATTTTGAAATATTAACCCGGCAGACATACTACTTGTGGTACTTGTAGAGAAATGTTGCAGGTTTTACTCCGTCACACATGTAACAAAAGGAAGGTCTTATAAAATCCTGCTAATGACAGTAGCTTAGCACAAAATATTGGCAAGGATTGACAGTTAGAACGTTGTCGTGCAAATCAAAGGAGTGTCCCTCGATGTCAGTACCTCAAGCAAAAGTAGTGAATATTGAATTTCCTAAAACCGAAAAACTTTTAAGGAACCTGAACAGAAGACACCATAAATGTTAATATTACTCTCACTCATTTTGATTTGCCAGACCTTACTTCAAACATTATGAATACATAGAAATATAAAAAAAGAGATCTGCCAGAAGCATTCCTGCATGAAATCTTTCACGTTAAATGTATTCACAAGCCAGTTTTCGACATTTAATGGAGTCCGATCAGGATTCTGAACGCAATTCGCCACAATATCTGCCTCTCATTTGAAGCCGTCATTCATCAATGGAGCAAATTCTTTAAAAACATAGTAAAGAAGCACACTAGTCCAGAACTACTACTTAATTAGCACTCTTAAGTATCGAAAATGATTTGCCAAAAACAGTATAATTAAAAGTTAAAAATTTTAATACTCAACTAATCAGGTTTACCACAGCCCTACAATTTATGCAAAATTATTAAATTCAGTAGAATAACTACAGCAAAAATTATATTCATCATCCCTTCACAGTCCCTTTTTAGATGGGGCTAAAGCTTTCCGTAAATGTACACTTTTTATTGATCAATCATTCCTCCCGAAATATGTGGATAGAAGTTGAATTGACGTTTAATGAAAGAAAGGTTCACTTATGTGTTCAAAACTAAAGCGCGATTATTGATTAAAGAGACCAGGTTAGTTTGTTTTAAAGCAGGAAGAAGAGATATTTCAAGCACTGAGACTAGGACGGCTCATTACGCAAAATCAGTTCAGTGAAAAAAAAGTATATAATAGAAATGTTGGTGATATCATACATGAATGGGTGAAAGTTCTGCTTCGTGATGGGGGAAGCATTAAATACTATACAAATTTGCACACAAGTGCAGTGCAAACATATGGCTCTGTAATTCCTTTATCCTGAATTTAGATTTTCAGAATAATTCAAAGGCTCAACACTGGTATACTTCAAATTTCGTAAAATATTAAATTGTTATGTAAATCAAAAACTTATGTGGGAAAATCTCGCAGACCTTGTAACGAACTACATATATTGTAGGGGAAAACTTTATACAGACGATTAATTTTTGTTCATGTAAAATTTTCGTTTATATATAATTCACAATTAGAATTTGAAAATAACATATAAGTAGAGCATAATACTCAGGCAAAGGCACCTCTTCCAGTACCAGAATTCCCACCTATCCCGAAGTTTAAATGCCGAACTGGCTTGCCCGGAAAGCATTTAAAAGTCCAGAACGTAATGCGACGGTAGTACGTGTGCTAAAACGGAATCCATACCCACACCCTTTATTCCAAGCAAGTACGTGAAGAACGAAAAGTTGATTGGTTGTACGTGTGATAAAACGGAAGCCACTCAGCCTGTACGTGTCCAACGGAAAGCCATCCTAGACTCTTTGCTGCCGAGTAAGTACGTGAAGAACGGAACGCTGAGGGGTTGTACGTGTGATAAAACGGAAGCCACTCGGCCTGTACGTGTGAAACGGAACGCTAAGTAGTCTACGAACCCACATCTCACATTTGTAACAGGAACACACCCACAAGAAGCAATAAAGAATCAAACATATAAACGAGAAACCAGCGTTGTCACTTAGCCCTGAACTCCATTGCAGCTACCCAACCAAAATTTGACGTTTTCCACCGACGACCGTATTGGCGCCCGAGCAAACGACGTCACAACCTGTTCTTCCAAATTACACACCTGTAACAGTTCCTTTAACACAGCGTTACTGTATATTACTGGAATATCGATATTCACCAAATTATCACAACCAGCTTTGACAATCAAAATTTTAACATAAGATTTGAAAAATTCCCGCAAATAATTACAAATATTGTAGGTAATTGAAATTAACTTTTGTGTCAATACCTACATCACCGGTAAGTTTACGCATGTTTGGTGCCCTCTCCAGGTAACATTTTTTCATTTGTCAGCCTGAGTGTCCCTGACTTCTCCAAAAATTATATTTTGGGCGTCGTTGCCAAATTTAAGGCAATAAGCTATTTTGGATATGTGGTAAAAATAGTCGAATATTATTGTACCTACCAAATCAACACCTGCATCTCCCATGAAGTATGAGTTTGTCATACATTTTGTATGTGAATAGATACTTTCATGACTCATTTACTGGTAAAATTATGTTCTATCATGTATCTAATGCACTATGGCGTGCAAGTTAAATGCTCATTTTGTTTTGTCAAGTCACAACGAAAAGAGCTTAAGAAATTAAAGTAAATCAAAATTATCAATATGGCGAAAATTCCGAAAGCTGTGTTTTTGACCCCACGTCAATTCGAAAGGTATGTAGTATTATTTTTATATAATTGTTTTTTATCTTGCAGACTTTTATCTTTATTTCGTATTCTGTTACATATTATCAAGCGAAAAACACCACGAGTATAGCACGAACTTAATAGATTCCCTTAGCAGTGAGGAAGAGGGAGATGGCTTTGATAAAAGTGGTTACAATTCGGCGGACAACCCCGCATTTGTTGTCCATTCTTCACAATTTCTTCGTAATATTATTGCGACTACGCATCGATTGAGTGTGGATATGGACGAACCATGCCCAAATGCACCTAGCACAAGCTGAGAGCAGAAAGCTATGCAAGTCTCGTCGTTAATGGTGATTCGGAGGCGCGAAACTGAAACTTTTCAAGTGGAGATAATGGAAACCAACACCGAAAGTAAGTCTTCGGCCACCGAGGCTTCATCTCTTGATGCTGAAGCAGATATATTTAAGGCTAGAGATGGAACTATTTGGAACAAAGGTCCTTCACCTGCAACTGAAACGCTCATCATGTACTGCGCCAAACTGCAAAGCCCCAATCCTCTACTAAAACTCTAAAACTAAAACGCCCTCAATCATCGAAACATTTTAAACAGTTTTTTCCCAGAAGATGTGCAGTATTATTACCTATGCGCTAAACGAATAAACGGGCTAAAAGCAGGTGTGCTAAATGAAATATTGATTTCGTTGTGGATCCACTGCGAGTATGGAAACCATTGACAGAAAAAGAATTAAATGCGCATTTGGGTATTTTGCTCATGTCTCGAGTACACCGGTCAAATAAGGAAATTGTCTTGATTTTGTGGAAATCATCATCGCATCCGTTCTGTCGTCAGCCAGGTCATTTTGTCGGTATTGGGCTACCTTAAGACACAAAAATCCATATTTCTTTGCAATTATTGCTGGGATTTCCATAATTTGTTTTTGTAAATATAGCCAGGATATGCGGTGAAACGATAATTTAATTTTAAAATTTCTAGGTACCCAGCAAAACACAAAAAAAAACGGACAATACTGACAGTTGAGAAATTAACTTCTTAATTCTCCACAACTAAAACAGCCGACAGTTTTGTCGAGTGGCATAGTGAGTTTGGTAATTCTCAATACAAATTTCTGAGTGGAGGGCTAAGTGTCGAAAGAACTCTCATCTCCACAACCCCACAACTCTCTGTGTTAGTGGGTCCGGCTCCAGAGCCTCAAACTAATCAACTTCTGCCCGTCTCCTTTAAAGCTAAATTACTGGTATATGATTTTCTTATGTATGAAATTCATTTTGAAAGCAATAAATAATTATAATTAACGGAATTGGTTTTATAGAAACTATATTAGTAGATGTATGTATATTTTAACAATTATCAAAGGTCATTCGAAATCTAACTACAATAGCAGCCAGCATGTCAATAATAAATAAAAGTATATATTGCCTCAAATAGAGGGACAGCGACTTTAATTCTTCCATCCACATTTGATCATATTTCATTCTAATTGCACAGAAAATGCTCATTAATTAATACACCTGGAGAGTAAATCGAGCTCAGCAGTGGAAAACAATAGAACGAGTACGTACATGGCTTTTATAGCCATTTCAGAAGTAGGAAATCATAAATTGTTTGATAACATTGTATATAGGTTAATTGTTGCTGCAATGAAATAATTGCGACCGAATAGAAGCCAAAAATGTTACATAATGTTTCTATAAAGAATTTAAAAACAAAAATTCCAACGAACTCTTAAATAATCTTCCAATTATGTTACTACAAAATCTCATTTACATATCAATCATATCAACTCTTACAAGGATTATCTTTCCAAATGATTGATATTTGTACTGTCCAAAATCCTTTATATTGCTAGAGTTAAGGCCAATAATTTTCCTTAGTTACAAGGTCCAATCTCATTCTACTGGCGTTTATGTCTTAGTCTTCACGTCCCATAATGAATTTGCTACCACTACTGAGAGGGCGTAAGGAGAAAAACTTAAACTGACTCATCTAAAATAGTTTCTCTATTTTGAATGTAGATATTTCCCTAAAAAGGTAAGCTACTCCAGAATGCAGGAATTAACATGTTGCATTTTAAGGATGAATAATGAATTGAGAAACGGAAAGATTCTAAAAACTGTGTTCCTTGAAAGATGAGAAAACAAAATTTTCAAGACTATGCAAAGAAAAAGATCCGACGATAAAAAGCTGAAGTATATCTTCGAGACTTGAGGAAATTGTTCTGAAATTGCTTTATGTGAATTTAAAACGTAGCGTACTTAATAACGAATAGATGCTCGATTTCTTCACGATAAAGTAAAAGATAAGCTGGTATCTCATTCATATGTTTTGTACCAAATTCTGTCAAAGACTGTCAAGTATAATATTCTTCAGAGAAGCAGTATCCAAAGCGTTTATATTGTTACGTGCATTAGAAAAGGACAAGCGACATCTATTGGTTCCGACATTAACAACTTTACGGCAAGCGACATCTAATGGTTTGGACAGCAAACAAAATTAGGTTCGGAGAATCGATGTTTCTGGAATGGAATATTCACGGAGGTTTCGAGCAACTTGTAGAATATAAATACAACGCTTTTCAGCACCAGTGGTATATCTTGTCTTAGACAGTGAAATGAACGTAGTATTGCGTAGGATTGCAATAATTTGAACTACAGTGCTAGCGATAATTAAACTAGAGTCGTTTGTGAGTCTGCTTAGAGTTCTTCTTCTGGTTTCTACGGCTAGCAGGAACTAGCCGTAATGAAAACTATTGGTTCCTTGTGATACGAAGCGCCTTATTCATTTCTAAGTGTTAAATCCTTAAATGTTTCCGAAATCGAGCACAGCTGGATCGACGTCATTCCAATGCACGTTCAATATCTTAGTTATATATTTTTTTGCTGCTGAAGTAGCACTCTTTATTTTTCCCCTTTAAATTATAAGGACTAAACAAATAAAAACATAAAATTTTCTCATAGATAACCGTCAGACTAAAAGAGAATCCTTTAAATTTACCATCCCGACACACTAACTTTTGCAAGTGAGCAAACGATGAATTGATTTCACTTGAAATCATACTTGAACGCTTTCTCTATTTTTTTTCCTTGGAATAAGAAGACCAAAATATAGAAACGTGTTATGTTTTGGCCACTCTTCCATACCAAGTACCCATTTGTTAACTGTACCCTTCAGGATACCTAATTAATCATAAAAACGCATTTGAACTCACGCAAATCACCCCTAGCGTTCTGAATGATTTGCAATGTACTTTTTGTTAGCTGATTGCAATCACCCGTCTCCCGGCACTTATTTATCGTGCAAACAGAAGACTCTTGAACCCTATCCACTTGGCTTTTCCAGTAATGGGAATTTATTGCACTTTCACTTTGGTCTATAAATATAGGCGCGGCGGCCGTGCCCAACCTAGAATAGTCCGTAGTAAAAGTGGGTGTAACAAATCCGATCGACGTAATCCCTTTAATAAATACAGCACAGCTGCATTGGTTTTTTTCCACGCTGCAGAGCCGTATTTTAATAAGGTTGCGGTAAAGAAATCTGAATATTTAATTTTACAGAAGCATTTAAATTATTAAGCTGTAGTTTATCCTTTATTTGTGATATTCGCAGCATTTTTAATTTTATTATTGCTACCGAAGGATTAACGATAATAGCCAATGATTGGCCTATGAGATATTTATTAGAATTTTAAGCTCTGTACGGTAATTGATAATTCGGGAATTCTCCTTTTGTTTGACGTTGTTAGAATGAATTCTTATCTGGAGCTTTTTCGAGAAAGTGTAATTAAATTGTCATTTAATGACGAACATTTCAATTCATTAATTCCAGTTATTGTTTGATATTGCAAAAATATTTAGCATATACAGGGTGTTTCCCCTTAGGAGGTCCATAGATTGGGAGGTGATAGT
Organism: Dioctria linearis; assembly: GCA_963930735.1. Lineage (NCBI taxonomy): Eukaryota > Metazoa > Arthropoda > Insecta > Diptera > Asilidae > Dioctria > Dioctria linearis. The sequence goes on along the minus strand of CAWVNZ010002804.1, from coordinate 27,152 downwards.
ACTCACCTAGACGAACCAAAAATTGTATGGCAGGCGGGGGGCAATATCAACCGTTTAGGAGTTACAGGGTGATTCATAAAAAAAGCTAGGTTTCACAAAACACCCTGTATATTAAAAACTGAAAAGGGTATGGTCACAGTTAAGGGCTCACTGTATGCAGAACTTCATTACCTTTCCAACAACAGCTCAATTAGCCCCATACCCCTCTCCCCTCAGAAGTTATGAAGGTCTAAACTAAAAATTTCGGATTTTCTTTCCTTTTTTTTACTTTGACCTCTATTATTTTTGCAAAATGGTCGTTAACATAACTTTTTCTTATAAAAACTGTAAACTGTAGACTCTCCTCTTTAATATGACCTATTACACCCAATGTGCTATCTGAAGCCCTTTAAGAGTTATTAGCTCTAAACCTATTCTGAAACCTATTTTCAAACCTATTCTCAACGATAATTTGTTCCCTTAGCACGTAATTTTAAAAAATATCGTCTTTTTTCGGTGTGACCTGAATAGATTATGAGTTAATAACTGTTTAACGGCTACAGTTAACACATAGGATGTAATAGGTCAACTTAAAGAGGAGAATCTGCAGTTTACAGTTTTTATAAAAAAAAGTTATGTTAACGACCATTTTGCAAAAATAATAGAGGTCAAAGTAAAAAAAAAGGAAAGAAAATCCGAAATTTTTAGTTCAGACCATCATAACTTCTGAGGGGAGAGGGGTACGGGGCTGGTCGAGCTGTCGTTGGAAAGGCCATGAAGTTCTGCATACAGTGATCCCTTAACTGTGACCACACGCCTTGTAGTTTTTAATATACAGGGTGTTTTGTGAAAACCTTGCTTTTTTATGAATCACCCTGTAACTCCTAAACGGTTAATATTGCCCCCCCCCCCCTGCCATACAATTTTTGGTTCGTCTAGGTGAGTACTATCACCTCCCGCTCTATGGACCTCCTAAGGGGAAACACCCTGTATTTCTAATTCACAACTCTTTTTTTTATATATTTTTTCTTTTTTATGTTTATGCAATCTAAAGAAAAGTCCAGAGTCTGTCAGTAACGCGCTCGAAGCCTAGCATGCGCTTTTTTTTACTTAAAAAAAAAAATGCGTTCGATTCTCAGGAAGTTTTTTTTTCTAATTAAAGGAAAAAAGGAAAAATCACAAAACATTAAAAAAATGCATTAAAAACATAAAAAATATTAGATGAAAAACTAAAACACAATTAAATATTTTTTTTAGAACTTAAGCAAGAATCCCGTTGTAAGAACGGGCAACGAGTATGCATAAAACTAATTTTAAGCGGAAGTAAACAGAAATTCATTGGCGTTGATTTGAGGGATCGCTTGATCATAGTCCTTTACTTTGTCACATGCAAATTGACATCAGCTCATCCATTGAAGTTTCTACCTTTTATATAATTCCACTATTGATAATAATATTGTAATCTTAAATAATGCAACTTCCACGTTTCTTAAATGTTATTTTATCACAATATGTTAGTACGTTTCCATTTTAGTTTTTTGCTAGTTTAACTCATCGTCGCACATAGGCATATAAACCCCTTGCAAAAGGACTCAAACGTTTTAATTTCAAACAACTTTTCTTCTCACTGATTGCATATTCCTAGAAAATTTTCGTATTCTTCATATAAGGTTTAGGACTGCATAAATATCTTTATGCTTCTAAAAATACTCCAGACATTTTTCCGGTTGTTTTCTAGTGCCGCCCAATTGATACAGAGCTTCTTAGTTCATTTATATCAAAAATTGAGAGTCAACGATCATTATTCTGATTTATAACCGCTTTTTTCGCTTTTTTCTGGCACTCCCAAAGATCAGGTTTATGCCCATTGCCTTTTTCCTTATTTATTGATTTACCAGACATCATTCAAGTGGTTATAGGGCCCATTTATATACTGATGACCTACCTTATCGAAGACACTATTGTAAGGATTAATGATGGATGACTTTTGGTGTAAAATCCTAATAAGGCCAAATATATTTGGCGGTGAAATATTGACTAGCATAAGCGAAGATCCGAAACTCGATGTTGCCCTCAATGGGAGCATGAATTGTTGTGATATGTGTTTTGCGCGGATAGCTAGGTAAAGTGTATGGAGGTGATAAAAATCACATGAGCCTCTCTGCAAAATTGATAAGCATAAACATTAAATTTAGATTGGTGAAAATTCACACCCTGCGTCCTAATTATCTTACGGGAATTTGATTTTGCCTAAATTGGAGATGTAATGATCTTGTCGAATAAATGTTGCCTATAATGATTGAATTCGCTTTATTTTCAATTTACGCAGATTTGACCATGCATCTAATTATGTTCTCAGAATACTGGGCTGCCGAACACTGAATATTTACCTATGAGGCCAAGGGGTACAATTTCCCTACAAGCCTAGTCATACTAAACGCCCTGATTACTTTATGGATGAGATTCAGTCTCTTTAATCTCGACGACACGTTGTGATCATTTGATTAGACGACATAGTCGTTTGATTCAGGTCCCACTGCTATGCAACTCGTTACTTGTTAATTTACAGAGATCGGTTACTCTCGGTGATCTAAGAGATCTAAATGGTTTCGAGAGTGCCGCTAATTAGTTCTTTTTATACTTATGACTTAACATAATATAATCATTCACTGTCTTGAGTATATTTTTGGGAGCAATATTTTCATTGAATAATTTTACTCAATTTTAGTTGTTGCTTGAGTTTATTTTTAATTTAATTAATATTTGATATTAAGGCTTTATATATGTAAGTCACTAATTGACCATCGTTTCTCTATAATTATATTTTCGAGTACTTACCAAAGCTCGTACATTTTGTAGGTATGTATATCAAATTTATCGGAATATGTACACAATTTAATGACTTTGATAATTTTATAGATTGGTACTCAAGTCTGCTTATGATTACAGTTCTAATAGAATTTCTATTCTCAAATCATCTCAATTAGAAAGTTTGATGTTATTTTTTCTAGTTAAAATTCAAATAGCTGATTTCTTACTATTTTTCGTCAATTCTAGGCGTCATCTCTTGGTTAGATGGGGTTATTCTGGATGTTTGATTCAGATCGATTCTTGAATTTTCAGGCCTTATATAATATAAGGAAAAAATAAAAGTAAAAATACCTGCATTACGTAAATATAATTAATCTGATATGAATAAAATTTAGTAAATTACTGCTGTGAGATATGTCATGACAGTTGACATATGATGTACATCTATCCATTTCTCCGGATCTAATTAATTAGTGCAGAAGTTAGGTGCCACGTCATGTGGTTATTTCCTAGTCAAACCGTACCAACTGATTACCATAAAAAAATTCAACTCATTTTCAGTTACGTAATTTTCAAGATTAGTCATACACCCCTCCGTCCTCTATGGCGTACAGGACCTTAACAGTTGAACAAACATAGAAATAAACTATCTCGCTCTAAAGTCAATTTTAAGTTTGATTCATCCTGCGTTAATAATGTTTACACCAACACGCACATGTTACTTCACCCCCTCTAGAGATTTCTTATACTTAAGTTATGGAACTGAGCTCTTGTGGGAACCTTATGTTAAGGGAACGAGGGAGTGTGGTGACATATGACAATACAATACCGGAAAAGAGGAAATTAACCGGGTTTGAAGATTGTTCAGGGTGATACTAAAGCAGAAAATCTAGTCTTGTCGAAATAAGTAGGTATATATGTATGTATACGTAGGTGGTCTTTTCGTGAGTATATAAAATAGGGCAGTAAAGTTATTATGCAGAATTTCCAAAAAAAAATTAAAATCTTGCAATGGCAACTGATACAGGATGTCCCTTTCATGCAAATCACGTATAACATACGCAATTTGATGTTAATAATTATGTTCGTGAGCTGCATTTATCTTAATCATTGTAATTCTGTTTGCTTTTAAAATGTGTTGTTGTAGAAGTTATGGCAGGCCAGTTTCTAACAGCAGTTGGTGTAACAAATATCAACCATTGATATGCATCCGCTATGGTTACATATTTAGATTCTGTTGTTCATTTCTTAATGGACCATGCTTCTAGTTTGTTGCTCAAAAAGACGAATTTCTTTCCCCTGGATCAATTTAGTGTTTCGGTATTGCCAGATTTGGTCTATATATCAGATTATTATATATGCGATGTATAAATGATTTTGTGTTGACAAGGAGAATAAATAGAGCTTGCGGATATAAGGATAAAATAATCTGCCATTCATAATTTGTGAAAATTTGAACAAGAAAATATTAAAAATATCTACTGGAAATAATGGCGGGCATTTCGAAAACCAATTTAAAATGTGAACAGATCGTACTAACATACTGCAAGACAAACAAGGTACAATAGAAGAGCAGTTTTGTAATTGAAGGGTTGTAGGTCTAAAGGGTCTAAGTGCTAATTTTATTATTTAGAGGTATAACGAAAAAAAAGCGAAAGCTCGTTGGCACTTAGTCCCCGCCAAAACTTTATCTATGCGTGGATAAAATTTTAAAAGAAATATGCACTTGGATCCATTTGGATATTATTAGGCTTGGTACTAAGATCGTATTTTTGTAAAAATCTTGACTTTTGATTTGTTGGCACTTAGACCCTTTAGACTTACAACCCTTGAATTATAGATCCGTCTTTTCGCAAAATCTAACGATCACTTATCTGTATGAATAATGTTAGTTTAAGTTAGTTTAGGTGAAGAAAAGGGGTGACTAAACTTCTAGGACCATGCGGATATCTCAACCAGTATTGTAATGAGCTCGATTATTGCCCCAGAGGTTAGATTGTAAACTTTATTTGGAGAAATAAATGTTTCTCCAATTATTTGTAGCATTACCGAATAGTCGAAGAAATGTAAGTCTGCGAGTTTTACGGACCCATCTTAAGCTTTCCTGAATCCCAACCTCTATAGCAAAACCTTCCGCCTGAAAAATAAAATCTAGCGTTCCAAGCGAAATGGAGGGCTCCACTTCTGGACGACACAGCCCTGCGTCTGTTTCGCCATTGTTCCTGGATCCATCAGTATACCAAACAATGCCCTGTTGCGGAAACTGGAGCTATCTTCCTAATATCTGGCTTCTTAGTGGTTACCTGTCAACGCCTTTTGAAGGAAAATCAACTATGCCATCTCCTAGTGGCTATCTGCAAGGTTTTGGGCCACCAAAGGTTTTCCCCATAAAAAGGTACGGGTCTTATTATGACCCGAAAGATCTATAAAGTCATTTTGTGATTAATACCCAATTAGCATTTGGTATGATCCAAATTGTCACAAAACTTTGTTGGTTGCCATATTTAGCTAAGGATTCCCGGTAAGTTTCCTATCCAGGATAACTCCTAAATAATTAACTTCTTTGGAATATTCTCGTATAAGTCTATTTAACCAGGAGCTGGGACCTAGAGGCTCCTTTTCCTAGTGAAATGTACTAACACACAATCTTACCTGGGTTTATTGATAGTCTCATATTCTGGCGCCATCCATTGACTATGTTAAGGGCCGTTTGCATAAGTTCGGATAAAGCTCACTCAAGCTTCCCTTTAACAAAATTAACCCTGTCATCAGCGTATCCCTGAGCCTTATAGCCAGCCTCTTCCTGGAGTAGGTTTAATAATTTACCCACAACTAAGAGCCACGGTAATGGTGAATCCTCCCGAAGCTCTAGTTATTGTTGGTTGACCGTGTAAGTTAGCTGTTATTCAGCGTTTTTCCAGCACATTACCTATCCATCTGACTTTGCCGGTTTGGATGCTTGTATCTGTGGATAACTCTTGATTGAATCGAATAAGGTGCTGTTGCAAGCAATCAGTAAATAAGATCAAGTTAAATAAATTTATTATGTCGGTTCAATTTACCACAAAAACTGTTCGGTAATTGCGAAGGTGCTCTATATAACATTTGCATTTAAAAAAAAAAGCGAAGTATACCGAAAATTTTTCAAGTGAGAAAAGTCATGAATTGCAAAAGTTGATGCTAAAAATGGCCATTTAGGCAAAGGAGTCGAGAAAATATAAATAGCTCTGAAACGAGGGTAGTAACACATAAATTTGGGTTTATATATTGAAGTTGCAAAACACCATTGTGTCATCCGAAGAAGCTCATAAGTACCTAGGTACATTCCATCTGGTAGTATAGCAAAGCATAATGGTGCACCAGTCCTAATTGCAAGCAGTAACAGAGATGTAATGAGCTCATTCCGAATATATAAGCAGAAACCGTATAATCGTCAGTACGGCTTGGTTCCTGCCTGCCGTATACGCCAAAGCAAACTGCCAAGCTGACCGCATATATAGACTTAAAATAAATTTTAAGTGTGAATTATATGAGGCGAAATACTACGCATTTATTTGAGTGCCTAGCAAGATTTAGCCCTACGCGGGACTAGCATTTCGTAGAGAGTTTTGCTATGAAAATTCATAACGAAATAAGTCAATCTGAAATTGACGCAGTTTGCTGCTAAGTCTGCAACTTGTGTGAACTCATAAGTTTGTGGTATCTTGCGTAGGAATGTTTCGCATCACGTATTCCATAAAAGTGGTACGCTGAACCGATTCAAATAATTTTCAGACGTATTCAAGCACTTGCTCGCATTGTTTTTTGATTTTAAGACATTTTTTACATAAACGCATGTACAAGTTCCCTACGGAAAACTTAGTTCTAAAAATAACACCACGCGCTACCAATGTTTGACAGCGGAGGAAAAATGTAAGGTCGATGCAAACTGACGGGTTTATATGGAAGGTGAAATGACCGATAATGATGACCGTTTTGAAGATGACGATACTAACGTTATATATCGGTCAGAATATGACAAGGATGTGTCCGATGTCCAAGACGAGGCAAATGTTGAAATCGAAGACAAACGATTCGATGAAGACGACCATGATCAGGTAGATAGATTTCGTTAAGAAGCTTCTGTTGCCATTGCTGGTTTTCCATAGGCTGAGCCTCATGCTGCTTACTTTATATCGAAACATGACACGAAGTGGTGCCAGGGTCCACTACGGAGTACTCGTATATGTGCTCACAAAACTATTGACTACAAACAAAGCAATCCGGGGCGATCGTACAAGATTATTTATGATTCGCTGGGAATCATCATATGCCAAATCAAGGAATTTCCAACAAGCAGAAGCAGTGCTCTCCATTGACTCTGAAAGAATTTGATGCATTTCTGGTGATCATTTTGTATGCTGGCCTGATAAAATCCAATAACTGGTATGTTACAGACAAATTTGAAAGCAGCTTAAACTGCGCAGTGAGTGTTCCCTGATCGTGGACGAACAATTATTTTATATCGGGGCCGCATAGGTGTTATACAATATATTCTCTCGAAACCCGCCAAATACGGAATAAAAGTGTGGTGATTATGTAACTCGAAGTCATTCTACCTAGTCCAGAGCATTATTTGTGGTGAAAAGGTGCAAGGTCAAAAACGCGAGGTAAGTCAATGTCACAAAATCGTGGTTGATTTGGTTGGAAAATACCTTGGTGTCGGTCACATCGTATATTCCGAAATTGTTATTAACGTTGGAAGGGGCAACACTATTGATGAGACAAAAAACTGCGTTTGTTGGAACCATAAGCGGAAACAAACCATTCGCTCTACTTGAATTCTCAAAAGTACTTCGCGTCCTGTGTTGGGCTCACTACTTGGTTTCTACAACGGCAATATTTCATTGTATTCTATGTGCCTAAAAGGGAAAAATCGGTACTGTTGCTGTGTACAATGCATAAGACTTGTTATGTAGATCATCTAAATTAGCAAAAGCCAATGGCTATTCTGGACTACAATTCTCGTAAATCGGGGATGGATACAATGGCCACCTGCAATGTTAATATGATTGATGTTGTGGCATTAGCTACATTCATAATTTACAAAACCACGCATATATACATTGAACACACCTAGATACTTATAATCCATGTCACCTACGAATATTTCTTTGTAGGTCCCATGAATCTTGTACCCCATTTCACAGCTCGCAGGGCTGCCACCTATCGGAGGGCTAATAGCAATACATCGGTGTGGCGTGGCAAATAGATATTAGTTGACTATCATTCAGATATTACAGGTTGGAAAAAAACCGTTAATCTATTTCTATAAAGTTATACATAATTGAGCCAATTTTAATCCTAATTAATATTGCATTTTATATACATATACTCCTAATGGACGCAAGTTCTCCACAAGACTTCCGACTGAATACAACTACAAAATTTGAATATGAATTTTCGCTGGATAATGAATTAATATTGTTCAGGCGAAAACTATACACAGGAGTCAGGAAGTCATTATCTGACAATATTTTATTGTGACTGGGACATATTGTTTTGTGAAATGGGACAGAAGCAGTTCCTGGTGCTAATTACCAAGATAATTACTACCACTTGGACAATTTATAGCAAGCATTCCTCCTAGAAATATTTTGTAGTGTCAGGCATAAGAAAGAAATCGCATATGACAGGGAAATAATAACGAAATTTTTATTTCATCATCCTTGGACATCATAATCTAATTTTTTTGTGTAAATAAAAATTGAAATTTTAAATTTAAATTTCCTTTCTACCTGTTGCATTACCCATTTGTAAGCAAAATTTTCTCTCGGTTCGGTGATTTCTATTGCAAATACGACCATATCCTGGAATTCTTTGCATGCAGACAACTTCAGTCAATATTTGTTGTACAACTTGTGCACAAATTTCTGAAAATAAAATGCAGAATGAAAGTTACGAGATGACATGAATCAAAAGGTTTCGAAATTGTCATCAGGTGAAAACCTATTACTCTTTGTCATAATCCTAGCCCCACCCACCATCACTTCATTTGTCAGGTGAAAAAGTCACATATATATACACTCCCACAGATTTAATATATTTATTGAATACTATAAAAGTGTGCAGCAATAAAACGCAACCATAATAAAGTGCCAGGAAAAAGTTTTATGAAAATTTAATGTCGTATCGCCTTAAGAAGCTTTTACTTGTGAAAAAGTTAACACTTGCCATAAAACTTTGTATGACTAGCGTTGAACTATCCTAGGGTTTGGGTATACCAGAACCCAGCAGCAGCAACAGCAGCAGTAATACATCTATGATTTTATGGTTCGTATATTTTCTGGATTAGATATTGCCAATATAACATTTCCAAGGTAATATTTTAGCAGATATATACGAATATGTACCAACTATAAAAAATTTATTGACTTGAAAATTTACTGTTTTAGATTCTTACAGTTGTACATAAGATGTATTGGGGGATGGGAATACACATGAACATACAAACATCCACGTAATTTATGCAGAAGAAAAACTATAAAGCTGATTTATATGAAAAAGAGCTTTGTCCTTCCCAGACTAGACTATAATTCCAATACCAACCGCTCACCAAAAACACGTAGAAGATATTTCCAAAAATTTCTTTACACAATTCTAGAAAAACACAAATCAAAATGTTCGTATAGCAAGCAACAGTTACAACATTTTTGACGCTTGCTACATGATTTGTAACAATCAAAACTAAATAAAAAAAAAAAAATGAAATGATAGTGTAAGTGCAGCACTTCAAGAACTTTGACAACGCCATCTCTTGGCAAATAAAGACACTAAGATGTGCTGTATTAAATTAAAGATTTTACTGTCTTTGTAGTTCAATAAATATAAAAAACAAATTTTTTGTTCTGTGTCGGAAATATATGACTTCCACATAATCTCTCCATAAGATTCTGTTCAGGTCATATTTTTTCCAGTCCATGCCGGAGACTTTGTATCGTGTTTTGTTCACTACTCAAGGGGATTTGCTTGCAGTAGCTACCCCAATTATGAGGCTGGTAGCTATCGTTCTCTTATATTTCGCAATGCAAAAGATAAAATGTATTTTGTAGTATCCTTCACTTAAGATTATCATACTTTTAAAATTTTTTACAAGCTTAAACTCACCTCTAACAGAATAAAAAAAAAAATTGTTTTTAACGTACAGCTTCGTACAAAACATTTTTAGCAATATATGACCTTACTCCATTGGGTTCCCATATCTGAGATTATTGATTTTATTGTATTATACATAGCACTAGTTTGTATTCATGAGTAATCAGGATTTAAGATTGCAGTTAGGATTAAAGACCAATCTCCTTTATAATTACCACGCTACGTCCCGTGGGAATTTTTATCGGTGTCAGTAGTGGGATCAACTATTGGAGCGATTTCAGCAATATGTTTTCTCAGAGCGTATTCAATTAGAGTACACCAAGTTACCTTATATTTATTGATATTCGACTAATTTTTAATTTACTGTAGATCTTCCTCCCCTCCCTATTACATATTAACAAAATATCTCCAAAACTATAGCATCAGTTCAAAAACATCACAGGAATTCGAAGCATCGTCCCACAATGATGATGTCTCTAGTAAAGCTAAGAAGCATCGAAACAATCAATAACTTGTTCACTGGCAAACATTTGTCGGAAATTTCCATGATCCTATCAGTTTAGATTTTTGCCTTTGATTGATGAAGACAGCCGATGAGACTCCTTGCTGTGTTTTATTGTCCTTCGTTCGATTACATTTTCCCATAGTTCTATATTTTCTGTTCTACAACAATCGGATGAAGGAAATCAATTGATTTTGTGTTGTTTACTGGAGTTATGAATTTTGGGCAAAATGTCTATGTATATTCAAAATAGATCATGACACCTATCTACATATATGTATATAAATGTATGAATATGCCATCATGTTGTTGAATCCTTGCCAATTTTCATTACTGCTGGTGTCGCCAGGAAAAGTATTGTTTGGATAACTTCAAATATACGGAAGTCACCAGTGTATTGTTGTAAATATAAATCTGCTCATTTTCGTAGAGGAAAATGAAAAATTGTGAAGAGTTACACAGCTAAGTGTAAATTTTCATATTAAGTTGGATATTAAGGCATTTACTCTTATAAAAAAATCTCTTTGTCAAGTGTAGAGAGAAAACAAGAGTTAACCCGGCGCAAATGACATGAAAATAATTACGCCGAGGATGACACCGGGTCATTATGACACGGATTCTATCGAAAAATTATCAGAAAATTTTTAGAGTTACCTTAATTTTAATAAGTATTTATATAATAAGGGTTCTTTCTATATGTGGTATAATTAAGAATATGCCAATGTGTTCTATGAATGAAACTTTTATTAGTTTCGTCAATAACACATGCAAAATCAACTTGGTCAACATAACTTTGATATTTTTTTAATTTTTGTTAAAGTATTCTAAATAATAATATTATATACTAAAAGCGAAATCACATGAACATCTTATCATTACGATAATAATAACTGAGTCTACTTACTCATTCGGAGACATGAAACTAAGTGAACCAAGTGACCTGGACATGTGTGAGACTAGCATGTATTGCAAGTATGAGAACTTTCTTATATCCCTTTTATGTCAATTATGTCCTGACATCTCTTATGAGTTCCTGTTTTCTTTAGGGGACTCAATCGTGAAATCTGCGATTTTCTTGAGCAATTGTCGAGGTAAATTCGCAAGTGTTCTTCGGACTTGTAAATGCTTGGTTATCAAAGCGAGTCCCAGGTTTTTTTTTGGAAATGTCGACTTTTTGTACGTGTATCGTTATTTTTAGCCCCATATAAATATTTAGCATTGCTAAAAAAATTTCAATTGCCATCGTTTTGAGTTTCTGCTTACGATATAACTAGCACAAAGGTCATCAGCTTCATACGCTCTTGGTAAAATTATAAAAAGTTATTATTGCTGATTTCTGTTTATCGCCAGTTGATACTCTCGTCGTGGTATAAGCTCGACGTCAAGACGAGAATTTTATTTTTCTTCGGAATGTAAGGGACCATATTGACATCATTTTTATATCCAGAAGTTGACAAATTTGAGTCTTTTTCAAGCGTTTTGATGAATTGAAGTGGAATTTTCTTCTTGTTATTTTTTTTAGGTACCCAATCAGGTCAGTTTGTGTTCTTTTAGGAGGTGAAACACCAATTCGTAGGTTGTGAGATATGTTGCATATGTTGGAGATATGCAACAAGATCCGATTTACCACGTCAAAAGGTTTGTTACTAACTGAGTACGGGCCATTAGGCTGCTTACCGGTGTATATCTCCAAACTTTTCACGTAGAATGTTTTTGAATCTATTAAGGCAAATATTTTTATTCCATATCTTGATGGTTTAGCCGGTGTACGTATATTACTGAAATTTGTATCGTCTTCTGAACTCCACTAGTATCTCTCCAATAGTACAATTTTTTCCGGCGAATACATTTTTTGACAATATTCTACAAACGCTTCGAAAACTTCCAGTATTGGAACAAATTATCAAGTTGATTTCATTTAGTACGTGTAGACTTGTCATCGAAGCGTAGGCAGCGTTGTAGAAAGTAGAATCGCTGAGTTGACATATGGGTCTAAAACTTTCTATACCTGTAAAACCTTTCAATTCATTTATTTCACTTCTACCATCAATGTTACTAAAATATACACACGATGCTCTTTTCTCTTTTATATGTAAATTGGTATATGTTTGAATTTGGTACAGCATATCATTGGTTATGAATATGTTCCGGCATTCTGATACACTTTTGGCAATTCGAGCTACAAGTTTTATATCAAATTATTCAGATTTCTGCTCTAGTGTATACATTTGATCGTCCGGTGCACTTTGCCACATTGTTCTATCCTTTCCTTTGAAAAATTGCCGATTCAGTTGATTTCAACAAAAAATATCACCGTATTAAAATGCATCCGGTCAATAAGACTCAGCGTCATTGGCGTCGGGTTAAAGAATAAAAGCTTCACAAATAGCTCTACAATGAACAAATATAATAAAAGGTTGGTATAACAATAAGTTGAACCGGACTGAATATTTATAATTAATAGAAAATTACAGAGTTCTAGGACACAAGGTAGAATATGTAGCGTATCTACCAACAAGCTCGTACCTTCGTAGAATCCAGATCTGCTGATCAGTTTTATCAAACTGTTTTTGTTTTTTTTAAATCCGCCGGCCCGTGGATTTCGCCTAGGGTTGACAGTATCTTTCCTGACATACTTCAGCAAAATCTAGATAAACTACCGCTTGCATCCTGCTGAGGATAATACACCAAGACAATATATATGATGAGATGTAATAATAATTCACATTGAAGAGGAAGGGAGAGAGTCACCTACTAAACGTAAAACTAACAACCCGGTAATGACTTGAAAATTCAAAATATCACCAAGCAATTAGGTCCACGACAACCGGCGTATATATTCAATGTGGCTATACTATGCAAAAACGCTGGAGTAAAAAAAACGGCCCTATGCACCTTCTAGATATTGAAGGAAAATCTGACAATCATACAGGGTAATTCAAAAATGCATACACAAAACAACATGTTGCTCGCTGGGGCAGATAGTTTAAAGATGAAAAGTGTTAGATATGAGAAGTCCACAAATTTTGATATTTTGTAGAAAAAACACAGATATCAAAATTCTGTTTGCAGATTTTTTAAAGTAATAAAATGCATCTCCAGACATGCTAATTGGAAGGTTAATTATGAAAAGTGTTAAGCAAAATCTGTTAAAATGCAAACCCCGTGGTGAAAAATCCTGAAAATTATGAATTCAAATAGTTGTGTGTGGACTAGGGTCAAACTAGTTTGAAACCCCTACTTAATTGCCACGTTCTAAGGGTACGTGCAGAACGAGGCGAGGCCAGGCGAGGCTAGGCGAGTCGAAGCTATATCAACAGTTGACGAAATCAAATGATTCCATGCTGTACTATGAGAGTGCTCATAACAACGCTGTATCAGCTCGCGATATGGTGAGACACCTCGAGGTATCTCGCTCGAGAATGAAATTTTTTATTTTTTCGCGAGGTGCAGCGCGCTAATTGTGAAAACTGGCATATTCGTATATGTTTTTTCTTTGACATAATCGAAGGTTTCTTAACTCATTCACATATACTGGAAGAATATATAAGGAGCAGTTTGTAAATCATCATATACATATGTGAATGACGAATTCCCCAAATTCTAATCACTATCGGGTCGCTTTTTGTACAGTTTTCTTCTTTAAACCTGCACTATCATACCGCATAAGTTTTTATACACATATCTAGATTTCTTATCCACACTGCAGAAAACGCAGTACCAAAATTGTCCTCAAAATAAATTTGCAGTTAATTCTGTCTAAGCTCTATATTAAAACTTTGAATGTATTCTTATCATCTACAATTCTTAGATAGGCTGAATAAACACCGAGCTCCTATCCTTTATTATGGAATTTTGTACAAATTATCAAATTGATATCGTGTATTCGAACTTATTACAGATCAACTCCCTAATGAACTATCTTACTGTCGTCCGCTAGCAGAAACATAATAAAAAAGAGTTGCCCAAAATTGATTTCAATTGAATTATTTTTTTTTACTTACCCAAGTGCTTAATTCCATATATTTTAGGTTGAGATAGAAAAAAAAAATCTTCAGACGAATCTTACGTCTTCCTAAGTCCTTTCTTAAATAATCTCGTTAATATTAATTTTTCTTTAGCTAGAGTACTTAAGAGGAATGAAACAACAACCATCTTTTCCATTCTGCTTCTCTTATTAAGACTTTTCTGGTAATAAAAGCCAACTGTCTCAATTGCCTTTGACTCCATTTTATGGATAATATGTGTATGTAGCTTAAAAGATGTGTATTATGCAGATTTCCAGCAATCCACTTCTCCCCTATTTGTAGTCAACAGTAAAAGTCTATAGAAAAGGCGTTAGGTCGAGGGGTACATTTCAATGGGCCGTGAGAATTAAATGGGGACGCCGTTAGTAAGTCATACGAAATGAATTAGAGAACACTATTGGTAGGAAATACAAGGATTCACTATTTAGCCCCCTGTTGGGATACTTGCTTATGCTTTTTTATGAATTCCCTTATGGAAGTTTTGGAGAAAAAATTAATTCAGCTTGGCACAGGAAAACTAATTAAATCAAAATCAAATACGGTTCAAATATCACAGACAAAATAAGTATCTTTCCGGTATGCACTCCTTTGCAATAAGAAGACTTTCCTTTTTACAGTTTTGACCCTATCGTTCTCTCCGAATAGTACTTTAAGGTACTGATTAGATTTTTTTCATAGTGTACAGATAACATTTTAACCTTTAAGCTTATTTGAAAAACGTTACTTTAAAAGTCTGTCAATAATGTATTGCCTGCAAAGCACTTAGCAAAGCACTTAGCAACCCAATTAGCTCTATGAGACTCGAAACGTCATGGAGAATGAGCCTCTGAGTTATCTACTACATCAAAGACGCCTTCAATACTTAAAAGTGTTTTAGTTTAGTTAGGTGTTCCCATGTAGAGTCCCTCTTGCCAGTTACAATCTTTGGATTTGCCACTTTCGGTACGAGAGAATGTTCTTGAAGACTGATCCCATTACATTTTATTTTACGCACATATACCGAAGTCCTCAACGCCAGTAGAATTCTAAAAACATCAACGTCAACGTAGTTAGACAGGTCGACTAATTTCTTACATATAAGTTGATACTAAGTTTTACCATATATCATAATGGCCACATCGAGACATTCTCTCATTACCTAAGCTACCACAGCATTCTTCCTTTACAAAACGGAAATGACGTATATGTTTCGATCTACTTAAAAACCAGATATACCGATTGTTGTAATATTGGCAAGCAATAATATGGTGTTTGAGAAGCTTAGTTCTGGTTGGGTTTGTGTCATTACATCTGTACATCCCTAAACAAATATGTGCTTATATGTAGGTAGTTGGAACACTATTATATCTCAAAATTGCAACATACCTATAAAACGGGAGTGTCGCACCTAGGAACATCCTTTTGGACGTAGTGAAATCTATACCTATTCACCTATATCAATATTTTTGAAATCATTTCACTCCTGCAAAAGGGTTTAAAGATTTATTTTTGGAGCTCTTATAAAAGCCTGAAAAATTATATGTCCAGTACTTTACTAATTGTCTCTTCCAGATTATATACAAATATGCTATGGACATTTTCCTATGTATTCATTGTTTTAATGAAAATCTTTGAAAAGTTGTTGATCTAGTTGATATAAGTTTAAAGAGCCATTAACGATCCTATCAAAGAGTTTTATCATCTTCTCCAGATATAGCGATGTTAGACGCATTCCTTGAACATTTGTCTATAAAAAAGCACCAATGTAGAGGATTTCATTCATTCATACCAAGTGATCGAGTAAAGATATGCAACGTTTTGCCGTCTAGGCACTCCATAGAACAGGATGTGATAGTACTCACCTAGGCAAACAAACAATTGTATGGCAGGGGGCAGGGGGGGGGGGCGCATATCAACCTTGTTGGAGTTATAGAGTGATTAAGCAAATATCCTCAATTTTGTATGTAGAACTTCACGGCCATTCGAACGACTTCTGAATCAGTTCCGCACTCCTCTCCTCTCAGGAGTTATGGTGGCCTAAGCTAAAAATTTCGAGTTTTCTTTCCGTTTTTTTTTTTAGTTTGACCTCTTTTCTACACAAAAGTGGTTAGCATAACTTTTTTTTATACAATCTGTAAACTATGGACTCTCCTGTTTAATTGGACCTATTAGTGGTTGAGCATATACAATATACTTTTTACCAGGATATTTTCTTAATCACCCTGTAACTCCGAAATAGTTGATATGGATTCCCCATGCTTAAGTGAGGACTATCATTTCCTGCTTCATTGACCATCCAGGTGGAAACACCCTGTATAGCGTATTTTCGAATTACGTGAAATCAGGCCATAGGTTTTCCGTTAATACAGTGGACAGGGAGGAGTGTCCACACAGAAGTGCTTCAGTGTTTGCTCCATTTAGTTCAACGCAGGATATTCCGAAAAAGATGTTATAGTCTTTGGCAACCAATGGAAAATACCAAGACTACAAAAAATATTTCTCTGCGGAGGATTTGGAAGTTATAGAGAGTGGAAGTTGCTCACAATTTTATATTATTATGACTGATTTGATTCCATCCGAGAAAATGTGAGTATTTCACCATCGTTTGGCTTGCTTATCATTAACCACCATTTCCATTGCATCTTCCCTTTTGAAAATTACACCAGCAAAAGTATTTGCTTTTGCTCCCACGAAATATTCATTTTTATTTCAATTCCAAACCCTTCAGTCCACCCGTTCCGAAAGAATTTAATATTCCAAAACTTCACGTTTTTATATTGTTGAAAATATGCAACTCATGCTTGCCTTGCCAGACGCAGGAGACTGCATCCTTATTACGATACAGCCAGCATTCAACTTTAAACGTGTCAGGAAAAAGGATTTAAGTTGATTTCCGCACCAGTACAAGCATTTGACAGTGCAGGAAACATGAGCAGGAGCAAAGGATAATGGCGTTGTAAACAGCTCCTGCAGTGCCAGTTTTATAATATGAGGAGATGGAGAATGGAAATGGGAACCAAGTGAGTGAAGCTATTTTCCAGATTGTTTTATAATGCGGACGGTTATGAGTTCAGCGATGTTATGAAAATGGATTTTACAGTTGAATTTTTGATTTTAAATATGGCTTTCCAGTTGGCCTCTCTTACTAATTTGGAGAGAAAAAAAAATAAAAAAAAACTTATGATATGGCGGCGTAGAGATCTTAAACGCCCTATATAACGCTAACTGCAGGTGCTCTCAATTATCGCTGTGACTGAAAAATTCTATGAAAATAGTCAGGAGAGATTTATTTAAATGATTTTAGAAACCGTTAAGCAAACTGAATTGTCCGGTAAAGATCGAAGAACACGTAGGTTACTAAGAAACTCCTAATAAGCAAACATTTCAGATTCTGTGGGGTACACAATGCATGTTTCCATAATTTGCTTAGATCTCCCTGATTCTACCAACAACACCATTAATGTGATTGGTTGGTCATACCAAGGAAAACTTGCGTTAAAAAGAAGGGTGTTGAGATGTTGCTAAAGTCATAATTGAAATTATCAATACAAGTCAAAACATTACTTACACATGCAGAAGTAGGTATAAAAACTTGGACATCATCAGCATATTCATTGATTGGAGCACATAGCTACATACATCGTGGTGTTCCGTAAATGTCTTTAATCCTTTAAGAAGATGAAAGTAGAGGTCATTTGGGTCAAAAAAGTCTAGATACTTTTATATCGAACTCCGCTGGGTTTTCGAGTAAATCGATAATATCGATTTTCGAGTTTTTGCATACCTCTTCAGAGTAATTTCGTTTTAAGTTCTATTGTAATTAATGGATTGTGACGTTCAAAACTTTATTTAAAAGAACACATATTGACCTTTTTAAGAGTGTATAATTAGTTATAATTGTGCCTTCAGTTATTTAAAAAAAAAAAACAGTTTTCTCTAGAATTTTTTATTTCACCAAAATTTTTGTCGCGCTTCAGTGTACATTTATTCGAAATATAACCATTGCACTAACTTGGCAAAACCATGAAAAAATTTGCGCATTATGTCTCCTTTTCAAAATGACCTCCCTAAGTGCTATCAACAATAACAATCAAAAGTTATAAGCAAACATTTGGAAGATGTCCCCATTGAGGTAATCTTCAGTTTTTTCATAGGATTCTATCTCCTCCTACAGTTTTTAATCTACGACAACCATTTATATGTCATTATACGGGAATCTGAACTGGCTATTAGATAGGGTACTTTTCGATTTCGAATTTCGAAAATGGAGGGGGTAATTTCGAAAAAACACTTTTTTACAAAACTTGATATTTACGTAGATTTCGTTATTCCGCATCTTCATTTTTGCGGGAGGGGCAAGCTCTGGGAGAGGCGGGAGTTCAAAGTTTCAACTTTAAGCGGCTATATTTTCTCAACCAAGCATTGTTCTAGCAAGTAAGTCCTAAATTCATAAATGGAAAAGACATTTTTTGTGGTTTTTATTCAAATGTAGCCTAGTCAAATGACAGCAAATCAAGAGAAATGGAAGACTCTTTCCATATTGGTGGGCTATTTTCCTCTCAGCTGAATAGTTTACTCCTGTCAGAATTTATTGAGAGATAACACTGCCAGTTTAATAATGAAATTTTGCATATACACAGAAAGGCTTGCATTCGAATGTTTGTAGTTCAAAGTACTCTCAAATTTATATTGACACAATGACACAACAGATGGGCCTATATCGGCGATTATTAAAAACTAAAGATATTTCTTGTATAGCGTAGTAATTTGAGTAGAGATGGACTACGAGGTGAGGTGAACCATTTACATCCCAACGGGAAAAGGAATCATACCATCATTCAAACCGAATGCCTTATTTGGATAACATGATGCATATCTGTATATTGTACACTTCTTAGGACATTCGTACAGTACTGTCCTAGGGAGAAAGCAAATCAAGCTTTTCTATCTTCCATGGAGGGAACGAATATCCATGCCTCATTATTGGACATTTTGTGAGAGATTTTTATAGGCATGACCTTCGAAGGAAGCAATTCAAACCTTTCGTGTGCTTCCTGCTGGCTTCCTTGGAACCAAAATGTAACCAAAATTTATTAGTTAGAAGGTTTGTCGATCTCAAAGGATTGACGCCCAAAATAGTTTCACGACCACAAATCACAGATAACAGGCCACATGCGGCTTATGGCGCTGGGTACTGAAACCCAGTAGGTTACAATCGTGTCCATTGGCCACAAGCTCCTTGATATGGTATAAGAGCTCAATAACGCTATTACCACAGTAAAATAGAAGAGACTGTCACCAAAATGTGTAGAACAGGTCCGAGCTCACAAATTCGATTTATTTAATTCCCCTAGATTATTTGTACAAAAATCTTACCCAAACCCATAATCAATAATTACCTTAAATACTTCTAAAACCATGACATCCTTGACCAAGCACTTTACCCTTCTGCTGGGTGGTTTCACTGTCCTCGCATTTCCTGGAGAAGCCCGAGTCCTCTGGCTACCTGCTTGCGCCACTTCAGCTAAGTAGTCGTAGGTGGCATACACATACCAGTAAAAAAAAAAAAGTATAAATAAATGATGAGTGATGACATCACATTATCACATTATACCAATTCAACAATTTCACACTAGTAAAAATGAGAATAAATTAAACCATACATCAACACGATGCAAATTTTGCAGGTTTTTAAAGATCCGTTCATTCCGGCATATCTTTGACTAGCTCAAACTGAATAAGGGTTGTATAAATATATATAACAGTACCAACAATTGCCAGGATCAATTCATTATTTAGCTCAAACATGCTAAACACATTTAGTTCAACTACTTGCAAAGCCTGTTGCAATTGGAACATTTCAACCTGTAAAATAAATTAGTGTAAGCCTCACTGGTTTCTCCTATAACATTTTGCGTAATACTTACACTCCTCTGGACTCTATTGTCATATTGAATATCTAAAGTAGTTAGGAAGTCTACTGCAGTATTGGAGGCTACCTTTGTGAGCAGGACGACCAAAACAAGTAATATAAGATCGACGAATGTAGGGACAACATCAAATAGTTTCGACTGCCCTATTCCCATATGTTGTTGGTACATGAATAAAAGCACAAGCTGCATTCCATCAATTATGAAAATAATTAGGGGTCCTTGGAAAAATTTTTTTAGCTCAGAAATTGCTTTTGTGATTCTCCAACGGATTGAAGCAATCTTATCAATTTCATCGCTGAAATTACAACCCATTTGCATTGAAATGCTTCTAAATGAACCAATTTCGCCTAATTCCCGATAAATTTTTATGGCGTATAAACTCAGTTGTTCGAGCTGCGCTTTTACAGCAATCGTAAGGACAATAAAATAAATCTGAACAAAAAAATATCTCAAGTTAAGGGAATAATACGTCGAAATTCGAATGAGGCTCGCTTCTATGGAATAGTACGCCTCAGCTTCTATGAAATTACGAAAGGCTCGGTATGCAATCTGTGAAATAACCTAGAGCTACTAATATTAGAACATTCTTCCTAAAAATATTTGCCTTTCTTGTAAGGTTGTAAATGTCATCTTGAATCGCAAATAATCTTTCGAAAACCGAAGCTACATATTTCCTTGCTTTTTCTTAACACTGTTACCATTATCAAAATGCCATTTAAATTTACTAAACAACCAAGTGAGTACCATACTCCAGTTGTGAGATCATTTAGTATTCCTCGATATAACACAGCTAAGAAGTAAATCAATTCTGTCGTAGAAGCCAAGATTATCTCAAAAGAAATAAATTTTGAATAAAACTTTGCAACTTTTGAACGCTCAAGAACTCTGTCTTTAAAATTTATAAGAAATGTAATAATACCGAATAATCTGGCGATGTAATATAGGAAAACAAGTAAGCGCTGTAGAATGTAGTTCACGAAACTCGCCATGTTTACAAACTGATTATTCCTACGATTTCGTAATACTGCTTACAGGCAATATGATCATCAGTTACCTCCACCGTTGATTGTGTTATTTAATTTACTGAGATTACGTGTTGCATTCGATTTAAATCCATTAATCTAATGAATCTGTGTGCAGTGAGCGCATTGCATTTGAATAATAACTGATTTTTGAAGGTTATTGATATTCATAAATATTCACTAGTTTTACACATGCACATAGATCCTTATCAGACTTTAAAAACCTTGGAAAACTTCGAATATGGTGTTGCGGGTGTAAGGAAAAAAGTGTGGCCTTCTATTTCCAACGTTAAAATATTTACAAAATAAAAAACAAAACAATCAATAGTCCTATACAGCCAGCAAATTCTACAGGAAATTGAAGGGAAATTGTTCGGAATGAGCTCAGCTTAGAAACAGAAGCTTAGTTTGAGTTGACGGCGAATTTCAAAATTTATATCTGCAACACGAAGCCGGGTACCACCACAATTAATTTTTGGAACATAGATAGATAGGCGGGAACAAAAAAAAATCGTTGAACATTTTCATATTCCATAAAAATTCTAATAGTTTCATCCAAATCGGAGATGGTCGTCTTCCAAGGGGATCGATCTCGTCTTATACATACCTGTCTCCGGTATTTAAATACTGCAGTTTGCACTAAACCGCATGTGTGTCTATATATACTTAGAAACAACTATGTATGCAGTCGAAGTACACTCAGTTTGTAATACATTGTAACTCAATATTGAAATAGCGAAACATTTCGCAGTATACAGAATCTGTCCCTAGTTATAAACCATAAACATTTAATGCACGCACCTTTTTGGACCGAATTTTATACTACAATGTTGGCTGCGACTTTTTCTGACATTTAATATTTGACACTTGCCAAGTTGAAGTGTATATTTGGTTTTTATTTTCCATATAGGCAAGTAATTTTACAATATTTGCCCGCATTTTTTACATGATAAACCAAAGGTATGTAAGTTCTCTAATTAATTCTCAGTATTGTAAACTGCAATTGTGTGTCTGATATTCTATTACTGCAATATGGCTGAACTCCAATATCAATATCTCAATTTGAAGCCGCAAATCTGTTCTCGGTATTAGTTGGCTTACAATGCAAAGTTTATCTTGCTAATACACATATCGACGTGTTCAATTATATACATATGTGCTTCGAATAATGCGAGCCAATGTTGAAACAGTAAAACAAACTAAAACATAATGTATATATTTTTCACTAGTTATGTTAATTTTTTTTTATATGTTTGATTCTTTAAATGATAAAATATATAGACAAAATGACCTTAACGGCGATCGTCTGCAACGGAAAGAAATGGGTTCTTGTGAGTAAGTCGTATTCAATGGGTTGTTAATTAGATATATCATACTCTATAAATTCCAAACGCACACAGTAATATACACGAAATAGGTAGCGGGACGTGCCGTCTTAAAAGGGCCCTCTGGATATCATTTAGGGATTGAACCCCACTCAAATGCGAGTGGTGCAACTTTTGGTTTCTCGGGACCTACCTGCGCTTGACCGACTATATAGCGACATAATAATAATATCACGCACACTTTAATGTCCCAATCTAATCTACAAGCAATTTACATAATCATTCCATTATATGTGAATTTAAGAAACATCCACCTTCACTCTGCTTGTCAAGAAATCTAATCATTAGTTATTATTTTTGTCAGATATTTATACGAACTACGTGCACTAACTACTTGCAACCAACTAGGAATGGACAGAATAGGATCGCGCCAACGATCTCTTCTTAGCCAAATTCCTTTTTCATTTATGTATATTAAAAACAACTTCCATTTTTTTAATTATTTATGCCGATTTTCTATCATTTTATTTCTTGTGCTATGTCGCACTTTGGTAAAAGTCAGAACAATTCACAATTAAAATTACTTTCTGCAAACGAAAACACAACTGCGTGCATTTGGTTTCACAAACGAAACAAGAATTATCTTGAAAAAATAAGTTGAACCTTCCAATAAGTTTCTTCCGGGATCAATCTGGAACCGATCAAAATAATTTTTCGCTTTTTTTATATTTTTACATCTTGTTTCACTACTTCCACAAGCCTTCACGTGGAAGACCTGACATGATTTTCTGCTACTCTAGGCAAACTAATAACATACAAAAGTATGCAAGTAGAACTAAAATTCGTGACACCTCGCTTGAAATTGAAATAGACTATGCCTCAACCTGATTTAGGGTAACCCTGAATTTTTTCTTAGATAATGACTAGACATTTTTTCTTTAGAATTTTTATGCATTATTGGAGAATTTTTATGCATTTGTACACGTATTTTTCGATTGCTTCGATGTCAAAATAGCAATCATTTTGGTAACTAAATGGTATTTGAGTACAGAGCTACAAGTAATATTATTTTATTAAGCATTTTAAATATTTATAATATTGGTTTCGTCTGTATATGAAAGAACATACATATAGTAGTCCATTTCTTAAGGATCAAATATGGATCAGCAAAGGTTGGGTGTATTTTATAGTTAAAGTTACTTTTTTTTTATTACTATGTACACTTTTCGTTCTTTTTCTTTCTAAACCTAGTAATCAGAACTTTGATTTGATGAAGTTCTAAAAAAAAAAACACAAACACTTCCAGAACTGACGCCTGGTTCAAATACATTGAGTGTAAATATTGGCTACACAAGGGTTTTACAAAGTATCAACACTTGTGAGAAAAAAAAGCAAATAATTCCATAAGTCCTCTTGGTCTAGCTCTACTCGTACGTAAAACGAGTCCATCGCTCTTCTTGCTTACAAGGACCAATGAATTTCTTCCTTAGTTATTTGTTTTGCTCCAATGATACTGTGTTTAACAGTGATTTTCTTTTCTTTATTTAATATAAAGAAATGTTTATGTGAAAATAAATTACGATTGTGATGAAATTACTTTCTACTTCCGTTTTATTCCAGATTAAAGAAAAGTAGTCTAATTCTACTGAAATTACCGGATATTATTTAAAAACGGTCATTAGCACAATCATAAGAAATAAAATAATTTCATCGAGAGTCTTATTATTATGATTCCATAAAACAAAAAGATGCTTAAGAATGAAATTGGGAAATATGTCAACCCCATTGGGGGCATATTGAAGAAAATCTCTCACCAACATTGTTCAGGGGGAGAGTAAAAATTCTGTTCTAAATTGATCAAATTACGCATATTTACGCCATATGCACGAAATGAAATGAATGAGTATTCATAGAAAGGACATTTCTCCTTTTACTAAGCCCGAAAATCTCATCTACCAAATAATATTACGCAAGCTCTTACCCCACCGGGCGGCGGGGTTGATAATGATGAGAGAGAAACCTAGTTCGAATTCATCTGTAGGCTTAATTTTTATAGTTACCATTCACTTAATGAAATGCAGGGGAAAAGGAGGACGTGATTTATTCTTATGATGCTGGTAATTGGGTGGTATATGAGCTGTTATCAGACGAAATACTCAATGGAATTGATAACTGTTGAATTTGCATGAAGGCTTTGAAATATGGAAACTTTCATTCCAAAATAGCACGTGTTAAAAGGAACCAAATAGTAATTAACATTTATATTTTCCAAGATTTTTAAAGACATGTTTTAAGTCATTTTTGATTAAAAACCATTTATGCCTGTAACTATGTACACATATCATGAAATTGTCAAAATCACTTGAATTTAATTGAGGTGACAAGAAAGCTCATCACAAAATCAAAATAAACAGAAGCATTGATTTATAATGATTATAGTAAATTTAGTCCCGTATTAAATTTCGAGGAAATTTAGCATTTTTCCGACACTTTTAATAATTAGATTTTTTTTTAACCATTCGAAAATTTAATAATTTCATAAAAGAGAGTGGGAAAGTTTGTGTGTGATTTTCTTATAATTATATTTTTTATGAATCGACAAATATAATTTTCACCCCATCATTGAAAAGTTTGTAAAGTATTTAGTTTAATTTTTTTTAAGTATTATCTTTATAATATACAAGTATTTTGGAGATGGTAGAGCTCGTGATAATAATGCTCGAGTGCCAGATCGAAAGGAAGTAGTTTTAGAATAAATTTAAAAAAAAATAAAAAGGAGAAAAGAAAAGGGAAAACGATAAATATCCAAGAAAAATAAAGAAATTAAATTAAAGCACATTGTAATGTTAAAAAAAAAAAATTAGAATAAATTTTGACGAATATGGCATTCAATCCGTATTCTATAAAACCAAAATATTTGTTTTGTTATATTTTATTTGACTTTATTAACACGTGTATATAGATATATTCAGAAAATCATTTTGCCTCTAGCTTATTTATTTATTTCTCCAAATATAACATCTTATGCTAAATAGTACCAGTTTAGAGGGTCTTTATGCTCTGAAAAATTAAAGAAAAACTAAAAACGAAAAATAAATATAATTCAAATGAAAGTAAAACATGGAAATGCAGAAAGAGTATGTGCAAAGTCAAGATCTACTACAAGACTACTTAGTACTGTAATTACAGATTTTTTAAGGGAATTCAATTGAAGAGCATAAACAAAGATATATAAATACATAAAAGTAAACAATAGAAGAAGTAAAACGTCTCTTAAACACACTGAGAGTACGCGAACGTTGGACGCCATATGAAAGAGTGTTTCATAGTCAAAACGCCTGGACAAGGCACGAACCTTCCAGAATGGCTCTACCTACGAGGGCGAGGAATCAAATCTCTTCAGGGCTGAAGAAAATTAGAATTTTTTATCTATATATATTATTAAGCCAAACTAAATACCCCTATGACACAAAGCACAGTATGTCAGGAAGCAGATAAGGAAAGGATTAGTGGTCATGAGTAAAGGGGCGGAGGTGGCGAAATATGTCGCCGTTGAACCTTGGCAGATTGGGAACCCCAGGAAGAACAGAAGATAGAAGGCAGACTGTTCCGTATTACCACAGTTTGGGATTAAAAACCTCGCGGAATTTTACTCTACTGGCAAAAGTACTTTGAAGGGTGAAATTATGTTGTCGGCTTGCAACACAACTATTGCGTGCAGGAATTAATCTACAAGGGATAGGACTAGATATTTTAACAGAATATTGGCCGTGCGTGTAGCGACAAAGGACAAAATACATCCACTATTGCGGTGTTGCTCGAGAGAGTGGATGTGACAAGTAATTGCCACTACACCAATGAGCTTAAAGGCTCTGTTTTGGACAATATGCAATGAAGCTAGGCTGTACCCAGTTCAGATGTGAGAATTGTATTCCATTCTAGGTTTGATATAGGAATTGTGTGGGAGATTTCAGGATCAGTCCGCAAAAGTATAACGAAATCAAGGGTACTATCATCGGCAAAGCTAGGAATGGGATTGAAAGTATGGCAAAGCAGATCACTACTGAAAATTAAGAAGAGAGATGGAGAGATACCAGAGGCCTAAGGCATATCGGCAGTTATAGGATGAGATTTAAATATAACGTCACCTAATACAATACAAATTAGTTGACCAGATAGAAAACAGTCAATCCATAACAGAACAGTGGGCAGGGGGAAGACTAAGTGCTTTTAGCTAAAAGGGCAGGTTACCGAACTATATCAAAGGGCTCTGAAATATCCAGGGCAATCATTTTGTACTCACCAAAAGCGTTACCCTTCCAGCGATCCGTAACAAAAGCCAGAAAGTCCCTAGATGGGCGACCAGGCCGGAAACCATATTGGCGATCGTTGAGTGGCTTCCAAAGTATGTTAATTTCGCTGTCCCGCTTTAGGGTAAA